>JAJHJA010000425.1:0-294285 GCA_021202915.1 Heliconius himera
TATATATGTAATTTTGTATGTATCGAAACAAAGTAATACTAATGACCGTATTTATAAACTGCTCTTAAGTCTGAAATAGATCTTGAGATGACGTTTTCATTCGTAGCTATACAATTTGAAAATGATAACGCCATCTCAAGATCAATATCAGAGTTGAGAGCGAGTTAAAAAATACGGGCCTATGTGACGTTGCTGCATTTAATTAGGCATTTAGCACTAGATCACCTTGGCTTCAATAGCAAAACACAATTTGCTGCATTCTTAATATAGAATAATGGAAACTACGGTTTTGAACTACATCAATTAAAACATAGCTACATTGAGGTCAGTCGTGGCGCAGCGGCACAAAGTGTGACTGTAAAATCGACTGGTTGTGGGTTCGATCCCCACTCGAGGAGATGAAATATTTACTTAAATGTATATTTTTATTTCTTCGCTCTGGTGTCGAGGTTAAGCGCGGCGTTGAGTTCTGCCACTCATCACGCAATGCCTCCAGAATTCGGCAGCAAGTGGGGAACGGAGTGTCTTAACACTAGGTTCCCTCTGCCTACCCTGCAGTGTGGGGGACACAGCGTGAAGCTACATTGAATCTTGAGTAACGAAATGTTACAGTATTAAATTCTAAGTTATACGCACTTGACCGCATTATATTTTCATTTAATGTAAAATGGAACACCTCACCTCAGTAACTAAGGTACATTTACATATATCAACAAGAGTTTGTATAGATGTGGCTATTTCTTCATCAATTTATTTCTAAATTTATTATACAAGTAAGGTCCCCTGCGCGGCTTGGCCTTTGGCTTAATATGAAACTTGAAAGCTTGAAGTATGAGATTTTATTATTTAATATTATTTAAGAGTATTTAAATGTGTTATATTTCTAATAAATAGCCATAAATATTATTTAGGAAATAAATAATTTTGCTCACAAAATTGTCATATTTAATAGAAATTTCTTTAATTATTATATATCCACCCACAAACACGGTTTTTCCAGCGTATATTCCGACGCTGCGAAAATTCTGGGATAAAAGTAGCAATATATGATGTTATTTATTAAGGTTTTTTAATCTCCCCGTTCTTTTTCTGACCATCAAATCCCATCTACCTCTAGATCATCATTTAAAAATACCGATCTCATAAGTTATATCAACAGGACTATATCATTTAGACCACATCCATCCATGTCCATATATTACATTATATGATATGGCTTATTTAATATACGTTATCTACAATGCTTTAATGTGTATAAATTGAGTATATCGGATATACAACTGATAGAAACGCTTACACGTTTTTTTAGGTTCACGCTGCGTGTTCCGCACATAGCAGGGTAGGTAGAGGGAAGCTAGAGTTAAGATATTCTGGGAACCTTGTATTAAGACACTCCATTTCCAATTAAACACTTCCGTTTCCCACTTTCCGCCGAATTCTGTAGGCATTGCGTGTTAAACGGAACGGCGGCGTGACGGAAGAAGCGGAACTCAACGTCGCGATAAGTTTTACATTTTGAAATATTTCTTTCCGTAAACATTGAAATATTTAATTATTGATATTTTTAAAGTGTTATTCTACAAGTAGGGAAGAAAAATACTTATTTTAGAAAACGTATCAAAATTTGAACGTAGCGGGATTTGAACTTGCGCCTCTTGGATGGTTTGATAATAAAAGAAGAAAATGTTGTTATATTTAAATGTAATTATGTAAATTTTATAATTATTTATATAATAATCAAGACCAATCGTGGCGCAAGGGCACAAAATGTGACTGGAGGAGATAAAATATAAAAATTTATATTTCCATTTCTTCGCTCTGGTGTCGAGGCAAAAGCGCAGCGTTGAGTTCTGCCACTCAACACGCAATGCCTCGAGAATTCAGCAGAAAGTTGAGAACGGAGTGTCTTAACACTATGTTTACTCTGCTTACCTTGCTTGCATCTGCCTACGCTGATACAGCGTGAAACTGATAAATGTAATAATCTTTTACTTTAATAAAGAATATCTTCTATTTTAATCTTATTCTAATGTTTGTATTTACTATTTAAGAAATTATATTAATTAATATAATTCGGCGGAAAAAGAGGAACGGAGTGTCCCTCTACATACCCTGCTGTGTGCGGGATACAGCGTGAAGCTCAATATCACGTTTTACTTAATATACTAGATACTTTTAAGCTATTACTATCACTTCTTACATATACAGATGTATAATAATTATCCATATTAATGTTAAACTTTATTTACATATAGGCATAAAATGTGTTTACATAATAAAACCACTTTCGCTTTTGCGTCATACCGTCCCATAACCCATTTCTAACGCGTTCTGTTTACTTATGTCTTGTTATGTCATAGAATAGTGATGTAATCTACTAGTGATGTGTGTATGTAGTATTGTGATCTCTTTTTACATAATAACACTACACTATCATGGCGCTGTTAGTGTTGTTATTGGCTGACCGTGATAGTTGTTTGTTCAAATCTTAATTAGGGATTTTTATATCTATAACATAATAACAAGTTTATTTAAACAATTGAAAGTATAGTTTTTTTTTATCAGCTTCACGCTGTATCCCGCACACAGCAGGGTAGGCAGAGGGAACCTAGTGTAAGACACTCCGTTACCCACTTTCTGCCGAATTCTGGAGGCATTGCGTGTTAAGCAGCAGAACTGAACGCCGCGCTTTGCCTTGACAACAGAACGAAGAAATGGAAATATAAATTCTAGTAAATATTTTCATCTCCTCGAGTGGGGATCGAACCCAGAACCAGTCGGTTTTACAGTCACACTTTGTGCCGCTGCGCCACGATTGACCTCTACTAGTATATTTTTTTAGATATTTATATGAATTAATGTTAGTCATATCATAAAAAGTACCTATATTTTATCATAAATCATTAAAAAAAATATAAAAAGAAAAAAATACTTACCATAATATTAACAATTCCGTGTTTCCCATGTCTATTGTCATCTACTACCCCATAGACGTGTACCATAGCTTCTTTGTCAGTCAATTTGCTTTCATTTAGATGCCACACCATACTGTTAAGTCTGACTTCCCTTTGGGGGAACTTTGGTTCTATATGACCACTGTCATCTAAATCGTCATATTCATAAAGCTGGAACAAGATATTTTTTTATAGTATTTATAATTTTTTCAGCTTCCCGCTTTATACTGCATATAAAAAAGGATAGAACTGGACTAGACTGGGAGAATCTAGTGTTAAAACACTCTGAGACACTGATGAGTGGAAAAGCAGGGCGGGAAATTAGAAGGAAACCAATACTGCCACTTACTGGTATTTAATTAATTGAGTTTCATTTCCACTTACTAAATGGGAATGTCAGCTTCAATCATTTCATTTGCAGCCAGACACTGTAGTACGTTGGCCTTATTATTATGATCGTTATAATATTTAATAAAATTAAAAAATATATAATTATTAATAAAAAAGTTATTGTGGAGACCAGCAGTGGCGCAGGGGTACATTGTGCGACTGTAAATGCGACGGTTGTGGGTTCGGTTCCCACTTGTAAATAAATGTTTTACATTTAATGTTTTCATTTCCTAGCTCTAGTAACGAGGCAAAACGCGGCGTTGAGTTCCCCTACTCAACACGTAATGCCTCGAGAACTCGACGGAAAGTACAGAATACAAGTGCCTATAAACGAGGTTGCCACATTCCCTCTGCCTACCCTGCTTTATGCTGAATACAGTGTAAAGCTAAAAAAAGGATATATAATTAAAATTTGTATTATTTGCATTTTGGTGTGCAGTTATATGACACTCCTTTGTTTACTTTGCTCATTCGGCGTTATAATGTGCTGAGTGAAGAAACTTAATCCTTTAACTTATTGCTTACAATTTTTAATTTTCATGGGGCCGTAGGGGTGCTTTGGTGCAAAGAACGACTGTAAATGTTATGGTTTTAGGTTCATTCCCCACATGAGATATGTAAATCATTGTCACCTACCTGCTTTGGTACACACAGAGACTTGTGTGCCATCACTCAATACATAATATCTCAAACATTAGGAGGTTCGCAGGGAAAAGTATCTTAACACTAAGTTCTCTGTGCCTACCCTGCAGGCATTTAGAATTTTTATTTTAATCCTTTTCTTTTTTGAAGCCATACCCATTACATTCTATTTGCACTGCAATGGCCTCACTTAACTAATTCTCACATAGTGGAACATGAACTCATCAACTCGCACCCTCCATAATGCAAAGAGATTAAGATATCAAATGTCAGATATGACAACTTTAAATTGTAAAATGATTTAATACACTTGTTTTAATTAGTTTTTTAGTGATAAGTATAATTTACAAAGCTTCAATATCTATATATTTTTTATGTGTTTTCTTAATTAATTACAAATATTTGCAAAGCTATATATTTATTGTTAATTAGGATTTACATGCCGCTTAGCTCGGGACATCAAAAAGAATAAGGTGTTTTATGAACACATTCTTCAGTAGAGTATTTTACATAAGATACAATAATAATTATATATAACTTATAGCCTTTCTTGATAAATGGACTATCCAATACCAAAATATTTTTTTAATTTAAGCCAATAAATAGTCCCCACAAATACTAGTATTTCTAAATATTTTTTTATCTTTAAAATATTAAAATATAGAATATAATCTAGTGAATATTAACCACTATTCATTTTCATACTGGTCTAGAAACTACAACTTCATAATAATCTGATTTCAACATAAACTAGGTTAAAGATGAAATCTTATTAAAGAAATTTAATTAAAAAACACTACACAATGTTAGCTACTAACTTACTTATTCAATGAAATATCAAATTTGCAATTTTAAAAAATGCATCAATTTACATCTAGGTCATGTTTTGAAATGAAAACATTAAATATTTTTACATATTTGGTATTGTAGAAATTTTATCCTTTTACATGCTCTACTATAAACTAGGGAAAATGAACATTTAAAATATTTTGTCTCTTCACTCTATTAAAATAAGGCCACTGTGCCAAGCGGGATATTGTATGACTCTACTACTATATATAACTTAGTAAAATTAATTACTTTCATTTGCTTTCTCTAGGAAGTGTAGCATTGAGTTCGGCAGTGCCACCCAACATGCAATGTCTTGAATTCAAGGTGAAAATGGCCAATGAAATGTTTGGTCACTAGGTTTTCTCTGTTTACCCTGCTTTGCATCATAACGCAAAAAACCTAAACCAAATTTTATAATACTCAAATATAGTGTAGCTCAGTTCTATAAATTGTATCACAAATCCTTCTGCCTATAGAGCCTCATTGAATTTATAATCTCATTATTAATAAATTACTTCATGACACATATTTCTATAGTCTAAAAGTAATATAAATATTATTTCTAGTAATTGCTTAGATCATAATATGTCATATACTATTATAATAATTATTGTTATATAATCAAGAATCTGTTTAATGTGAGATGAATAATGTAGGCCAATTATCTGTGAATCATAGACCACATTTACATACCTAAATTAGATTTATTTTACTTCCTTTATTCATTGTAATATCATTGTATTTAGAAAAAATATATTGTTTTATAGTTATGATAAATAGTTGATCAAGACCATTGTGGCAAAGTGAGATATGACTGTCAGTGAATTATAATTTAATAAATCTCTTCAATTTCCATTTTTTTTTTAATTAATAAAAAAGGCTTTTTAAACTATTGTGTTATTAAGAACAGTGCAAAAGGATAAAAATTAACATATGGACACACACAATTTTATTACTCTGAAATAAAATGTGATATGTACATTTTAACTTACTTTGTCAATTGCAGTTGCAAAGCTGTACATGGGTTTTTCTGATACAGATATTGTCTTTGGTAACATCCTGTCCCAAGTCACATTTAACGTGGAATTTAAGCTTCCTATAGCAAATATGACAGTGGGTGTATGCCTGGTAAAGTCCCATATTTGGTGAATGACATCGGAGTCCCCATCACATTTAACATAAACTAAAGTAGTTTCTTTTGTACAGCTCTGGCATCCCGGATTAAGTTTTGAAGTAATCTAGAAAATTATACCATATTTATTAATTTCTTTAGACTAGTGAAATTTCACTTCCAATATAAATATTATTACTTATGATAAGAAATAAATAAATTGTTTTTAATTTAGCACAATGTTATTACAAAACAGGTTTTATTAAATAATCTCATTATTTGTTGCAAATAATAAGATGCTATCATGACATATTAGTTGTATACTAGTATACTATTAATTTATTGAAAGAGAACAAAGAAATACAATTTGGGGGGGTGGTTTGATAATAAAAACAATTAACAAACAAAAGTATTACTCACTTTCCTATCTTGTCCATATGCAAAAGAAAGAGCCACAACGATCAATAAAGTCTGGAGATGCATTTTTATCGGGGAAATAAACTAATTAGGCAAAAACATTCACTCCGATTAAAAAAGGTCGAGTTCACAAGACAATAAACATGTTACCATAATACGATAACTACCACAGCACGTGCGAAGCTTGAGTGAATATAAACGGATACGATAACGCCTATTATTAATTACCTATAATATTGTATTTATTTTGCCCTTTGCTTGTTGTGAACTTGTGAAGCACTATCCCACAATAAAACGTAACACGAAATGACATTTGAGTTGACAATTTAGTCATGTAGATAATACGACTCTTTTGAAAAGGACCTAGGAAGTCCCATTTGTACGCGTAAAATGACATTTCCGTGTGTTTTAAATTGATCGCGTTATGTTAAATTTCGTTCTGTAATTTATGATATTATTATTGTAAATTAAGTTAAGGTTATAAAAATTTCAAGAAAATCGTAATTTTATTAATTTTTAAAGAATAATTTTGTTTCTTTAATAAAATTGCTGTGACAAGAGGATAGATGAATAGTAATAACGAATCTATTTGGGGTTTATTTTCTGGTATTTGGCTAGGTAATAATTTAAATTTATATACATTTATTTTATACATATATTTTTACTAATTTATTTATTAACTAGCGAACGCCTTATAGCTTTGCCCGCTAGAACTACACAATTATTTATATAATAATCTTGATTACTTTTACTTTTTACGTGTTTTAATAATATTACAGTATTTAAACACAACATCTATACATTATTAACCACAGTTTCAGCCAATTCAATAAACTGTTATTAATTTTACAGCAAATTATAAAATACTTAATACTGACATAGGTTTTTCACTTATGAAACGATTAAAATAGAACAAATACTAAAAGACAAAGGAAATTTGTCAAAATACAATCATGAAAACGGTATTTTAAATGGTTAAGCTGATTATAAAATAATCATGCACACAGACAAACCACACACAGTACAACACTCTGTATATTACACTGTTAAATGCCTCTAAAAACCATCTTTCCCATATATCTTCCATGTACAAACACCAATCAGCTATGATTTTATTATAAATATAGATTGGAATATGTTATAACGCAATAGTTTTATTATAAGAAAGTTACATTAATTATTTATTCTCACTACGAATTACTTCATTTAAAATACATTTAATATTTAAGTGATATAATAAATATCTGGGATATTTTTTACTAAAATAACTAGTTGTTAAAATTTATTAAACGAAATAAATATCACAAACAAAATTATTTATATATATCGTTTATTAAGTATTTGTCACTTCCATTTCAATATTTATTTTCTTTCGCGGATCTTTATCACTTGACGATGAGTGGTCTCGTTTTTTCGTATTTTTATTTTGATTACGAATTGCCTTAGACATTTTCTCTTCGCCCACACTAAAACAAAATTTTAATTATATTTATTATACTTGCTTTTGGTTTAAAAATAAATGAAACGTATGGGATAAGTAATAAAGCATATTTTTTATTATAAATTAATTATTTGTATAAAATTACTATGTATGTATTATATTTACATTATATTATTGAAATATATTAGAATTATAAACGGGTATGTACAAAAGTGTAAATTAAAATACAGCCGCAAATAAAATTTATTTTAAAAAAGTTATTTTTTAACAAATTTTGACATACAAGTAAAACCCTATTGCATTAAAACCTTTATATATTATTTAGTAAGCTTATACTCAATGTCTTTAAAGTAATAATAAAAAATATAGATATAGATCTGTATTTTATACAAAAATATTAAAACGGTTTATTATCAGTAGGTTGGCTGGTTTGTACCCTATTTAGTAAAAAAAACAAACTTACTTAATAACAGCCCTACAACCTGGACCCCAGTGTGGAGTAGGGTTAAACTGGAATCTCAATTGTCCAGTCTTACGACTCTTTGGATTTGCACATGGATTCTCAGTGAAGTCTATATTGTGTGTTATTTCCTTTGATAATATAGCCTTGGCCACTAAATCTAATTCTATTCTGAAAGATAAATTGTTAAAATAGTTAGTAATAAACAAAGCATTCTTAATTTTGAAAATGACAACTGTTATTATTATAAAATATCGCTAATAATATTAAACTGTAAACGTGATGTTATTGTCCTACCCATCTTCCAGTTCCTATCCGAAAGAGATAGTGTGTAATATTTACTTATTTAGAAAACGTATAAAAATTTACCACTACGTATAAAATTTTGAAACATTTTCTAAATACGTATTTTTCTTTCGTGTGGATGAAAACTTTAAAAATGTGTAATACTTGGCGGAGCTTAATTCCGCACACTATCTTAATATTACCTAACCATCACCATACATTATCACAATGGCTTCTCTAACATATTTCTACCTTATTTATATAATTTTCAAAATGTTGTATTCCACACTTAGACAAAAAAAATATGGAAATGACATAAGGTCTTAGGTTCAAGTCCCACTAAGTTCGAATTTTTATTCCTTTTTAGATTTTTTTATATATTTTATTTAAAAAAAAAAGTACATATATTCTTACTTTTCAGGCTTAGCGGGATACATTTTCTCCCAGCTTCTTATAATGTCCCACACAAAGTGCGGTGGTGCGTTTGTTTTCACTGACATTTTGGCGGCGTGGGAGTACGACACCTCGTAGCCTGCATTTAAAATTGCTGATCTAAAATTTAAAAAAAACATCGATTTATGTTATATTTATTATATTTTTTGTTTTTAAATTCTTAATGTATCCTTTATTTAGCAGGGTAGGTAGAGAAGAGGGAACGTAGTGTTAAGACACTCTGTTTCCCGCGCACCGTAAATTTTTAGAAACATTGAGTGTTGAGTTGCGGAACTAAATACTGCGCCTTGTCCTGTTACCAGTACAAAGAAATATACAATGCCAGCTATGATGGCCTCTAATTTTTTTTTTTTTTTTGACTGGACTTAATGCTGTTGACCTGGAATGGTCTTGACAGCGTCACCGGACTGGGAGGGACGAGTGTAGCTCGCTCCTGAAGATAAAAATTACGAGCTTTGATGGACGCTCGTGAAGTGTTGGCGATCGCGGGGGAATGCCCCGCGTACGCTAATCATGGGGGCCTCTAATTTTATTAGGTATTTTTTATATATCACCCACGGAGAGGAATCAAAATTACTTTATTTCAAAACTTGTATTTGTCATAGTGAAAAGTTTGTTTAGTTGAACATGTTAATCTCAGAAACTACCGTTTTGGATAATTAGTTTGGAAAACAGTTTATCTATTATATACTTACTCTACTTTGACTAACGTGAAATAAACAAATATAGTCCTACCTCATGACCAACATTGGCATAGTTTGTAAATGCACACGTCCAGACATTTTGTCCAAAGAATAATACAAAGGAGAATCTTGCAGTTCTTCGTTTATGACGGACAGTACACCTTCAATTCTCTTGGCTGTGCCAAAGATATAGGGATTTTTGTGTAAATACGCTTTCACCCTGTTTACGAAGTCTGGGTCGTGGATGGGTGCTGACCATATTGGACCTCCTAACTGAAAATATAGCATTAAATTTTGAAAATTTATAAAGTGTTATACCACATTTTTTCAGAAAACGTAAAAAAAATTAAACGTATTGGAACCCGCATTTCTTAGAAACCGCCAAAGCTTTCAACAACCACTAAGCTAATTGGATGTTCAGTACGGTTGACGAGTCGTAGCCGGCCAGAACTTAGGGTTTCTAAATTCTACGTGATGTATATGCGGCCACGCCCCTAAGTCGTGACCGCTAATTACGATCAGTAATAAAGTAACCACTGCTAAAGAACGTTGTCTTATTTATCCGCATACATATCAGTGGCGACGAGTACCCACACGCAAAAAAAAAAAAAATGTCTGCATTTATTGGGAAGATTTCCGTATTTGACCCAAAATACAATGAGTGGGAGATATTCGGAAGTAAGTTGAAGCAGTTCCTGACTCTTAACAATGTACAAGCGGAAGATCAAAAAAGGGCCGTGTACGTACGTGTAGGGTACTAATTAATTTAGTACACCCGCAAATTGTGGAAGCAGTGGAGTATAGTAAAATTTACGAAATATTGGAAAAACATTTTACTCCAAGAAGATCAACTTTTGCTGATAAAGATAATTTCTACGGTGCTGTACAAAGGGAAGGCGAGAAAATTGAGGACTGGGCAGCTAGGTTAAGAGGGCTTGCGGTATACTGCGAGTTCGGGCCGGCCTTAGACACAATTTTACGAGATCGATTCGTTATTGGGTTGTCCGTGGGACCAGAGCGTGATCGTCTCTTCGAGCAAGATGCCAGCAAATTAACATTTGCTAACGCCTTAGAGTTAGCACAGCAAACGGCGTGCGCGCGTAAGGCGCGGTTCATGGCAAGCAGCAGTGGAAAAGAAGTTAACGTTAAGGAAGAACCGTTGTTCCGGACGAGCGCGAGGCGTTCTGGCAGTAGTACTGCGACCGGACGAGACATTTTCCAATGTACGGTGTGTGGCCTTAGGAACCACGTGGCAGAAAAATGTCGTTATAGGTTTTATAAGTGTCAAAAGTGTAATGAAAAGGGACATTTAAAAAAAATGTGTGCTAAAAATATAAATCTTAATAAAATTCGATTAGACACGCAGTCTGAGCCGAAAGATTTGCATGGTTGTGAAGAAAACTGTGAAGAGTGTCAACTTTTTAGTTTAAGGTGTGGTAACTATAATCCAATTTTGTTACCTGTTATTATTAACAGTACAGTTAATTTAAAAATGGAGTTAGACACAGGATCCAGTACTAGTGTTATATCGGATAGTTTATACAAAACTGTTTTTCATAAGATACCGTTAGAAAATTGTTTTATTAAAATTTGTTTTTATAATGGTCATAAAATCGTTCCAATGGGTTCTATTAATGTTAATGTAACCTATTTAAATCAAACAAGAAAAATTACATTTTATGTAATTAAAAACGGGGGCCCACCATTGTTGGGTCGAGATTTCATGGTTAATTTTAATATAAGTTTAGTATCAGAAAATAATAAAATATCAGGAACTAGCTGTAATGACACCGATATACAAAAGTTACTAAATAATTTTAATAATTTATTTACAGAGGAATTGGGTTGCTTTAATCAATTTGAAGTAAAATTACAATTAAAAGAAGGGGCAAAGCCAAAATTTTATAAAGCGAGACCTCTTCCATTTGCAATTAAAGATAAAGTAGAACTAGAAATAGCTAGATTAGTTCAAAGTGGTATTTTGGTGCCTATTAACTATTCTGATTACGCAGCGCCCATTGTCCCAGTAGTTAAGCCAAATGGTAGCATACGGATTTGTGGTGATTACTCGATAACCGTTAATAATGACATTTTTGTAGACAAATATCCATTGCCAAGGATTAAAGAAATTTTTGCTAAATTAGGAGGTGGTGAACGTTTCACTAAACTAGATTGTAGTCAGGCCTATACACAATTTAAACTAACAAAGGAGTCACAAAAATTAACTACGATTAACACTTCAAAAGGGTTATTTATGTATACTCGTTTAGTGTATGGGTTAGCAAATGCGCCGGCAATCTTCCAACGGGCTCTTGAAAATTTATTAGTGGGAATTGACGGGGTGTCAGTTTTTCTTGACGATATTTGTGTCACAGGTTCGAATAAAGAGGAACATTTAAATCGGTTGCAAACAATTTTTGAACGGTTAAGTAACGCTGGGTTAAAATTACAGAAGAGTAAATGTGCATTTTTTGAAAAAAGTATTAAGTATTTAGGCTATATTATTAATAGTGAAGGATTACATAAATGTCCAGAAAAAATAATTGCAGTTAATAACGCGCCGCCACCTACAAACTGTACCGAATTAAGGCGATTTCTTGGTATGGTAAATTATTATAGAAATTTTATACCGAACGCATCCACAGTACTAAGTCCGCTCCACGAATTATTACGTTCGTCCGCGCGCTGGGAATGGGGCGAAAAACAACAGTCGGCATTTCAAAATATCAAGCGTGAGTTGACTTCCGAGCGAGTACTTGCTCATTTCGACCCAAACGCTAGTCTGGTATTAGCAGTTGACGCGAGTCCGGTAGGCCTAGGCGCAGTGTTATCTCAAGTCGGCTGTGATGGCGTCGAAAAGCCGTTAGCATTTGCCTCGAGATCGTTAACTGAAACGGAGCGGAATTATAGTCAGCTACATAAGGAAGCGACAGCAATAATTTTCGGTATTAAAAAATTTCATCAGTATTTATATGGTCGACGCGAACCTTTTATATTAAAAACTGATCATAAGCCATTATTAGCAATATTTGGCAAAAAGAAAGGTATCACAGAAATGACCGCGGCTAGATTAATTCGTTACTCGATATTCCTATCGGCATATAATTATAAAATTCAATATATTAAAACAGACGATAATACAGTCGCGGATTATTTTTCTCGGTCGCCCATAAATAGCAGCTGTAGCGAAATAAACCACATTCACTCATATAGTGTGTTAACAAATTCAGTACTATTAAATGATTTACCTATTACTTACAAACATATTCAATTAGCTACAAGTAAAGATAAAACGTTGAATATTGTAATGAAATATTTAATAAATGGCTGGCCGCGCAAAATTAAATGTAAAAAAATATTTCCTTATTTCTTATGTAAGAAAGATCTCGAGGTAGAAAACGGATGCTTATTAAGAGGACATAGAGTTGTTATTCCCTTGCAGTATAGAGAAACATTACTTAAAGAATTGCATAAAACACATCAAGGCATTGTTAAAACTAAAAGTGCGGCGCGAGCGCGTATGTGGTGGCCCGGTATCGATAGGGACATAGAACAGATGATCGGCGCGTGCGCCGTGTGCGACGCCGTGCGAGCGGACCCGCCCCGCGCCCCTCCCGCGCCGTGGCCGCAACCGGACGGGCCGTGGGAGCGTTTTCATATTGATTATTTTTCAATTAAAGATAAAATGTATTTGGTAGTAGTAGATGCGTTTAGTAAATGGATCGAATGCCTAGAAATGAGTTCGGGTACGTCGAGCAAATCCCTAATATATAAGCTTAAAATCATATTTTCGAGATTCGGGATGCCTCGTACGATTGTCTCGGATAACGATGTAAAGATCAATTCACAGGATTTTTCTGATTTTTGTTCGTCGAATGGTATCCAACATATAACAAGCCCAATTTACCATCCAAATAGTAATGGGCAAGCAGAAAACTCTGTTAGAATTGTTAAAAAGATGATTAAGTCATTTTTAAATTCATCTGTAAGTGCAATAAATGAAAATTTATTAGAGTACTTATATCAATACAGAAATTCAATTCATTCTGCTACCGGAGAAACCCCTGCTAAATTAATGTTAGGACGCGATTTACGTAGTACATTAGACTACATTAATCCTCCACGTAGTTCCTGTCAAGAACGGAGTACTGATGCACAGGAAAAAAATAAGAAATGTCGTTCTTTTAATGTTGGTCAGTCAGTTTTGGTTAAATATTATAAAAATCGTAATCCTTACTGGGAAAAGGGAATAGTTCAAAGCAGAATCGGACAGCGAATGTACACGGTCAAAATTCGGAGTCTTAACATTATTTGCAAGCGTCATATTGATCAAATACAACCGGATAAACATATAAAAGACGATATGGTTATACCAAGGCCGTTGCCACCACCAGTCGAACCTGCGGTTCAAGCGTTCCCAACTTCACTTGAAGGGATTGAACAGGAGGAGAATAGGGAGTGCGTTAATAAGGAAAATTTAGAAACGTGGGAGGACGCGGTAGGTACAACGGAAGACGAATTTTCTAATTTAAATGAACCTTCCACATCTGCGAGTAGTAATGGCAATAGTAACGAACTATCGAGTGAATCGACACAAAACCGTTATGACCTACGACCTAGGAAAAACATTAACTATAAGATTTGAATATGTTATTGATTTATTTATAATATCCTGCTGTTTTTTCAAAAATGTATTTGTTTAGATAATAATTAAAATGTAATGTACAGATTTTCGAAATGATGGCAAAGGAATGATGTATATGCGGCCACGCCCCTAAGTCGTGACCGCTAATTACGATCAGTAATAAAGTAACCACTGCTAAAGAACGTTGTCTTATTTATCCGCATACATATCACTACGCATTATACACTCGGAAAAAAATAATAAAAAGTAAGAAAAATCCTAAAATGAAATCTATGACACAGCTACGCAGTACAGCTAGCTTAGGCCAGCCACGACTTGTCGACCGTACTTTAACCCACTGTACGCGCCGTTATAGTTATCTCGCGTACTAAAAGTTATTTCCATTTGACCCTGCAAGGAATGGCGAAGGTAAACGCTAGTATAGTATATTTTTTAGGCTATTTTAGAAAAAGACAGGATCAGTTGTAAGAAGGAAGTTTGCGAGTTCAATCCAATGAATAATTAGATCGAATGAACTATTTTTTTGCTGCGTTGAGTACCGTCACTCAACACGTCTTGAGCTGAGAACAGAGGGAGAACGGAGGTATCTTGCCTTTAATAGCATTTTGTTAAATAATAATAAATTAATTACTCACATGATGTTTCTGATCGCAATTATCGCATTTCTGTCCAACCAAGGGTCCCAGAGGTAAAAACGTTTTAACTCGCGCCGGATTGCTTTCATTTGGATTAGGTTTATGTCCACCTAGCGGCTGTAGTGTAATATTGTCACAGCCCACGCAATTGTACACCATTGATAATTTACTGTGAAATAAAAGTTAAATCATTATTTTTGTACCCTATGATGCAGTAGGACAGTGTTACTGTGAACGTAATGGTTGTAAATTAAATCTCCACTCGGGGGAATGAATTATTTTCAGACGAGTTCCGCCACTAACATGCTCGTATTTAGATATATTTTTCAGGGGGCCTTGGTTTTAGTTTTGAACATTTCTTTTTATGTAAATGTCTTTTTTTTTATTCTTCACATTTAATTTTTTGTTGTTAAAAACTGCCCACTCCCATGGCCATTAAAACTCGATTTTTTAAATTCGGAAGGAAAGTGGGAAACACCATGTCTTGAACACTGAGTTCTCTTTGCCTACTCTGCTGTATACAGGTACACTGTTTGTATACCAAGCAATGTTTACATAATATTTTTTTTCCTATGTTATTACATAAAGTGCTATAAAATAATGAACAATTTAATCAACAAAAACCTAAAAGCATATTAAATACGACAATGTTTTATAAGAGTAAAAAAAATACATTTAAAATATTCACTATTCATGTATAAATATGTTTTTACATACCTTATCGTCTTATTACAATGTACGGCACCAGAATAAACTTTAACAAACACCCTTGTATAGAAATCAGCTGACAAACTTATTAACGGTACAATGTATCGGTTATATCTGTTTGCATGCGACTCTATGCATTGTAGTAGTATTCTTAGTGCCTGGAAAAAGAATTATACTATATGATTACTTCAATAGAGTTTTTGAATAAAAAAAACAATCATCAATAAAATATTTTAAATGAAATTCTTTAACCAGATTAACCAACATTTCAAACACTTTGCAGTAGTAAAAGAAAATCATAGATAGATACTAATGTATCAATAAAAAAAATATATATTATATTAATTTATTGTCTTTAATAACACAGTGGGACAGCATAAGACTAAACACAATGGTTGTTGGTTGTGTTTACATTTATATATTTTTTTATTTTCCTCTTCCAAAAGACATAGTTACAAGTTAAGTTAATTAACTCAAAAAGAAACAATTGTAGATCTGAAAAAGAAATAAATGAATATTTACCATTTCATGACAGCATTTAGTTTTCAAACTAATAGCACCATATTTGCTATAACATGTTTCAGGTGAATTTCCAGCCAAAACTGCCATATCAGTTGCTGTTACAAGTAATAAGCCACCCTCTTGTACACTTTGTACTGCTGCATCAAGAAATATTGTGGGAGAGCCATATGGATCAAGATCTATGGCTGCAAACCTCTTTAATGGGTACTTGTGTTTGTACATTAGAATGCTACAAAAAAATCATATATTTGGTATATTAAATTTAACAATGATATTTATGTAACTTAACTAAGCTTCACGCTTTATCCCTGCGGGGTAGTCAGAAAGAACAGAGCACCAAACGCTACGGTCTCTGCATACATCTTTTGTCTTGTCCACTGTCACCAACCTCTTCATACATGCCCTCCAAGGGGTCCTCATGCTTTTTATATAACATCCCTCCAGTATTTTTGATACTGTGTCAAATGAGGTCTCCCTCTACCTCTCTTAGCGTTCACTTTTCCTTCATAAATCTTTTTTGCCATTCTTTCATCAATGATTCATTCAACATGCCCAAACCAGCTGAGCATGTTCTTCTTTATTCTCACTGTAACATCCTCACTAGTACCATCTCATCCATTCTGTTTATCTCTTCATTGTGGATTCAATCAGCTAAGCTGACTCATCAGCATTTATCTTTCTTTCAGTCTTTTTCTGTAATACCCATGTTTTCGTTTAAATCTCCATTAAAAGTAATAAATTATTTTCATTTCCTGGATAATATGAAGTCTCTTGAAATAAAACAGAAAGCAGAGAATACAATGTCTCAACGCTAGAATAACAGAATTTACAAAAAACTTACCAAGCATCTTCAAGACTTGTTTCAACAACAGACTCTACACCATTATGTACAACATTTGACTGTATTGTCTCCACAGCTTGTTTGGACAAATCATTAGCAATTATTTTGGTAGCATTTGGAACTTCCTTTGCATATCTAATGCTTCTCAATCCTGTCGCTGACAAGGCTTCTAGGATTGTAACAGGAATCTCAATCTTAAAGTATAAGACAAAAGTTTAAAACTTAGTATTATATGATACATAATGTGATAAATTAAAAAACAATCTCAAACATACTCCAGAATCTTCAGTGTCTCCTACTCTGTCTTCAATAATTTCGTTATCAGACAATTTTTTTATATTTTTTAATGCTTTTGCAAGCTTTTCAGCTTTATAATCTTCGGTAAATACATTCAATACTGCTATACTTAAATCTCTGTTAAATTCCTGCACAGGATTATAGAAAACTTTATCTGACGTTAAACGTATCTCTGCTTGTCCTTCTATAATGCATTTAGTGTTATCTCTTTTCCCTGATACGTTCATTTTCACAATATTCTAAAAGAATGTATGTTTATATTTATTTTTATTATATTACTTTACTGAATATGCAATAATATAGCAACTTTAGTCAAAGTTTTATTATAACCGAAGTAAGATTTCTTCTAAATAAGTTTAAGCACTTCATTAATATTGTTTATAAAAGAAAATCAAAGCCAAAGGTTATTTTGTATTCCACATTGCATTCAATAATACACATTGCTTTCCCCTTTACTCCACATTCGGCTGTCACTGTCAGATTTTCATTGTAATTTATCACTGTCAGTGTCAATGTTAGCCTAAATTTTTACCCCCGAGCACAGAATACATCTACCCAAAGTGCTTCCGAGTCCCGACTCAAAACTCCCTCTCATTGGTTCTCGAAATTCGGAATGGTACCATATCGTAACAGTTTCATAGGCCGGTTTACTTATAAGTTTAAAAATATTTAATTGAGATAACTTATATAATAAGCCAAATATATATATATATATATATATATATATATATATATATATATATATATATATATATATATATATATATATATATATATATATATATATATATATATATATATATATATATATATATATATATATAGATGTATTAGACGAAGACAAGTAATACTGGTTGTCCTAAAAATGTTATTTTTAACCAAAAAAAGTGTAATTTTTAAAACCAGCGTGTAAAGCCGTAATTTTGCTGTGAGATGTAAGCTTGGACATTATAATACACGTTTATTGAAGTGGCATCTATGAACAACCCCTATTTATTTTATAAATGGAATTTTTAAAAAATGTGTTAAATCGGACAATGACGATTAGTGTAGAATAATGATTAAGCAACTGGAGAAAAATCATTTTTCTCCAGCGCTGGTACCAATAATGATTCTTTACAACATAATTGAAATTAAATACTTACTTATTTAGTTTCACGCTGTAATACTAGTGGGAAAGTCAGAGAGAACGGAACCCCAAACGCTACGGTCTCTATATACCTCTTTCACCTCGTCCTCTATCATCAACTTTTCATACATGACCTCTCGGGGTCGTCCTCATGCTTTTTACGTGATTTTTCTCCTTCATTATCTTTGATGCTGTATTTTCTATTTTCTGTCTTTTCTTGTAGGTCTATCTTTATTACTGCTCACTTTTTCTTCATTAATCTTTTTTGCTTTTCCTTCATCATCAATCCATTTTCACGTTCTATTATATTCTCACCGTGAAAAGTATGATTGAATTATTCCTAGCAGATCAGTATATTTAAGGTTAAGTTGTGGACACACGAGTGCCTAGGATGCTATCTTGGGAACAGACCAATATGTAATCGTTGCTATAATAAGGAGTCTGTTTCATTTTGAGGTACGAGACGTCCAAACTTGGAGTCGAATTATCGCATAAGAAGCTGGAAGTTTTAAGATCCATCGATCAAAGAGGAATAAGTACTTAAAAAAACTTACAAAATATGAGACATCTTTGAAACAGAAAACGGAAATTCTATAAGAAAAGCAGCGACAGAAATATGTGGTAAATGATAAGGAGGTATAGTAAAAAGCACGATAAATGTGTTGATAAAGTAAAAGACACTGTAGAGAAAAAAAGGCCGTTTGGATCATAAGGCCTCAGATAAATCTCTTTAAAAAAGAAAAAGGATATGCTACAAAGGCACCAAACGAAAGTACTGATAAAGATGAAGCGTGAAAGTTCTGAGAATGGAAGAAATAAAATGTTAACGAGCAATTTTAGTAATTCCTAAGGTTGTTTATTAATTTACCACACATTTTACAGCAGTGAGCAGGTCGCAGGAGGTCCTAAACCAAGAATTTTTTTTTAGATATTTGACAAAAGTATAAGATGTTTTGGGAGACTACCTCGGTACAATACTTTAATGGCTTCTCTTGTTGTGAAGTCTGTGACACAAATTGCCGTGCGAGGGAAAATTTCCTTCCCAAGGAAAGAAAGACCAGAGCCTATTCTTACATTTGAAAGAAATGAAGAAAAGACGCACAAGCTTATTGCTGCCGATAACAGAATTAGCGGTGCCTTCACGCGCGCTTTCACTGTCTCACCAATGCATCTAGCATTGGTGAGACCGTGAAATAACAGAATAGTTGCACGTTTAGTAACACTGTGCAATGCTGACGAACGACGCTGATATACGGCAGCGAAACGTAGGTGTAGCAAAAGAAGAATGAAAGAAACGTAAGATATGTAACATTTTTGCGTACGTGCTACCGTAATGAGCAGATGCTATGTTGTTTGTGTCCGTGTTCAAAGTTATAAATAATGATATTTTAACTGCATTTAAAGCATTTACTTATAATAAAAACAATTCTTATATAGTATTAAGACAATTATGTGCAAATTAATCCTCAATATCAGTGCTTTTTGGCTTTTTTTGTCAGTAAAAGTTGTAAGTTTTATAATCCGTGACATTGAGTGACTTTGAGTGCATATGATCCGTTACGCGTCAACAAAACTGGTCTTAATTACTGGTGCTTTTAAGCTCCAAGTGATGCGCTTTTTCATTATAATAAATAGACAATGCTTGGCCTAATGGTTGAATGACAAGGATAATTAAAGTGTAACCCGAGTTCGCGTCTCACATGAGCAGATTTTTGTTACTTTTTTTTTTCTTTTTGCTTTTTATATTATTAAAGGCATTTTTTTTTTTTCTTCCTCAATAAATCTCACAAACATATAATTAAAAAGCAAAATGAAGTATGCTTGCTGTAAATCTATGGCTGGAAGTGCGGCAGATGGACTCTCATGTAGCAAATGTGGACTTAAATTCCATTATAGTTGCCTAAATCCAGGAAGTGCTAAGAGAACAACAATACAAGATAGAATCAACTGGATCTGCCCCGATTGTAAACTTACTTTGCCCAGACAGATCAACAATGACAACACACCTATCCGAGGTCATACGTCAAAATCTAGTTGCAGTGAGAATATTACTTTGCGTAGAGGAGGCTCAACCTGTGACATGGACACGTCCTGTCAATCCGAAGATACTTCCTTCCTGGATCAAGTGAGGTTTATAATAGCGTCGGAAATTTCAATTTTGAGAACTGAAATTAAGTCATCTATTGCTCCCTTACTCAACGACCTAAAATGTCTTCGTGAGGAGGTATCCAGTATTAAAGATAGTTTGGATTTTGTTAATAACAAATTTGATGATTTAAATAAGAGAGTTGATAACTGCGAAATTGAAATGAAGCACTTCTCTATGCAATGCTCGGACTTAAATTCCTTTAAATCTAAAATGGATGCTGTTGAAATTGAAAATAATAACAGAGAACAGTGGTCCCGCAGATCTAACGTCGAAATATATGGAATTCCCGAAAAAAAGAGTGAAAATCTAAACACGATTATTCAAAGCCTTGCTGACAAAGCTGATTTTAATCTCAATGTCAATACCGATATTGATTTCGTAACAAGAGTTGCAGCAAAAGATAAAAGTGTTAAAAAGAATAAACCTATTATTGTAAAATTTCTCTGCCGTTGGAAGAAAGATGAGTTCCTCTCTCGGATCAGGAAACTTAAACTAAAATGTCATGATATAGGGTTTATGTCTAATAATAATACCAGTATTTACTTCAATGACGAGAGAATCTGACGAGCTCTAATAAATTATTGCTGCAACTGGTAAAAAAAGCTGCAAAAGAAAAGTTTTATAAATATGTATGGGTAAAGAACTGTAGCATTATGGTGCGTCGGAATGATACCAGTCCTGTCCTGCATATTATTAATTCAAATGATTTAAAAAAAATTGCTTAAGTGCCATCGTAATTTGCTTAATAGATTCTTTCTATGGCACGTGTTGCACTTTGAATTTTAATTATATTAATCTTATATTTATTGATTTTAGCTATTTATTTATATTTTTGTTGTGTTTTCTTGTTAGAGACAGTTGTTATTGGCTTAGCTTTTATTTAGACGAGATATTTTCTGCAGCTTTAGCTTTTATAAAAAGAATAAATATATTTTTATTGCGCATGTGGTATTGGTTTGTAAAATGGGTATATTATAACTTGTTCTTTCAAATAATGTTTATAGAAATTGATAACTTTTCATTCAGTTATGAAGTCGGGCGATTAATATTTATCTTTTATGTTGTTTTATTGTGTAGTTTAATCTATATCATTCTATATGGCTAGTGATCTTAGTATTTTATACCAAAATGTCCGAGGACTTCGATCTAAGACTAACATATTTTATAGAAACCTTATAAACATTGACTGTGACATGGTTTGCCTCAGTGAAACGTGGTTAAATGATTCCATATTTGACTATGAATTTTTTGATACCCGTTATACCGTTTACAGAAATGATCGTGATTATGCTTCACGTGGAGACACACTTGGTGGAGGTGTTTTAATTGCAGTTCGGTCACATCTACGTGTTCACTCATCTTCAACAATCAAGTTATCGAATTCCGTGGCTGAAGTAGTGAGAGTCTCCATTTCGCTTCATTTATCCCCTTCGTCGAGGTTATTGCATCTTTACTGTTGTTATTTTCCTCATGGAAAATACCATTATGAATCATTGTGTGAATTTTATGAATTAGTATCTTCGGATATCGTATACTATCCTAACGACTATTTTTTAATAGTTGGCGATTTTAACATCTCAAATGCCAATTGGAAGTATTTCGATAATAAGATGAATCTCCAAAATTTCGCAACTAATGACGATTTGGTGGACTCCATATATCATTTTCTTAATTTTAATAATTTTGAACAATTTAATACTATATGCAACATTAATAATAGATATCTTGACCTAGTGATTGGAAATTGTGAATGTTCGGTAACCAGATGTAATGATCCTTTGGTACCCGAAGACACACACCATCCTACTTTAAGCATTTCACCTAAGATCGATGACATATCTCGTAAAATTTCTATTCCCTCTCGTACTGTGCGTATGTTTCATATTGCAGACTATATCGCAATTAATAAAGTTTTAGCCGAGTTGGATTGGTTTGATTTGCTAGATGAGGCTGACATTACAAATGCAGTAGACTTATTTTATGGAACCATAAATGAAATAATCTGTAAGATGATACCCAATAAAACTGTGTCTGGGTATCGCTATCCATTTTGGTATTCTAATTCTTTAAAGAAAATGATTGCAGAAAAACTTAAATATCACAAAAAATGGAAAATATACAACAGATTCGTGGATTATGATTCATTTAGCTTATTACGCGATAGACAAAAGAGTTGTCAAATTGTTTGTTATGAGAATTATATTAATAAAGCTGAATTTCAAATTAAAAGAAACAGTAAATATTTTTGGAAATTTGTTAAATCAAAGGTAACCTCTAATTGTTTTCCTGATACCATGTTCTATAATGATGTTGTTGCTTCCGGAGGTGATGATATTTGTCACCTTTTTAGCAAATATTTTAATTCAGTCTATCAACCATCTTCTACTTACTGCGCGGCTGATGACGTTATTTCATCAAATTCAAATATAAGTATTAATTCTGTAATAATAACACAAAACAAAGTTGAGAAGTACTTAAATGACCTAGATGTTAATAAGGGATGTGGCCCTGATAGTCTCCCTCCTTTATTTTTGAAATCTTGTTCTAATACTTTAGCATATCCCATTTACTTACTATTTAACACATCGTTTTTTACTGGTGTCATGCCATCTATTTGGAAGCGATCCTATGTAGTACCAGTGTTCAAGTCCGGTGACAGACACAATGTACAGAATTACAGACCAATCTCTAAGCAGTGTGTCTTAGCGAAAATGTTCGAAAAGATTATATATGATTCTATTTTTCCCTTATTGCGTACTGTCGTAATTGAACAACAGCATGGGTTTGTTACCCATAAATCAACTGAATCTAATCTCTGTGAATTGGTACATCGAGTGTCTTCATCTATGGATGAAGGTTTTCAGGTAGATGTTGTGTATACCGACTTTTCCAAGGCCTTTGATAAAATTTCTCATTCGATCCTTATAAACAAATTAAAGGAAGTCGGTATACATGGTGATCTACTTAGGTGGCTATGCTCGTATCTTCTAAATCGTAGTCAAGCAGTTACAGTCAAGGGTCATTGTTCGTCTTTCGTTCCTGTTACATCAGGTGTTCCCCAGGGATCTCATCTTGGTCCTTTACTGTTTAATTTATACATAAATGATGTCATCCACATAATTAAAAATTCATTTATTCTTCTATACGCAGACGATATGAAAATTTGTAGAAGGATATCGTCATTATCTGATTGCTTACTTTTACAGGAAGATCTTAATATGCTAAGCTTATACTGTAAGGAAAATTCTTTATTCTTAAATATTAATAAATGTAGTGTCATCTCTTTCACTCGTAAACGCTATCCTTCTGCATTTGAGTATCGTCTTGATGGTACTGAGATAATTCGAGTGTCTGAGGTTAGAGACCTGGGTATACATCTAGACAATAAACTTACTTTTAATTTACATATCAACAGAACGATAGCTAAAGCATATCGTATGCTTGGCTTTATCTTTAGAATTTCCAGAGATTTTAAAAAAACAAGCACTGTGATCCTTTTGTACAATTCTTTTGTTAGACCTATTCTTGAATACGGTTCTACTGTATGGAACCCACACTATAAAACATATATTAACCGGTTAGAAGCTGTTCAAAATAAATTCAATAAATTTATACATTTTAAAAAACAAACCTTAAATGAATCTAACGATTGTTTTAAAGTATTATCACTCGCTGATAGAAGATTACTTAGAGACCAACTTTTATTATTCAAGATAATTAAAAATCATATGAACTCCCCATTCCTTTTAAGTTGCATTAATTTCAGATGCCCGCGAAGAGTTATGCGTAATCCTATTCTATTTAATACGCCCGTTAATAGAAGCCAGCATGCACAAAATATCTTTGTCAATAGAGCCTGCACCAGTTACAATAAATTGTTTGCCAGTATTGATATTTTTATAAACAATGATGTTAATGATTTTAAAAAGAAACTAAAGAAATGTTTTAATTGTGATTAATTTATAGTATTTTTTTTTTAGAATGTAAATTTGTTTTTTTTTATATTTAATTTAATTATTATTATTATTTTTTAATTTGATTTAATTGTTTTTTTTTTTAATCTAAAATTTTTAGTTTTATATTTTGTCATGTGTTTTTATCTTATAAATTTTAATTTGATCATATGTTATTATTGTCAGTTATCTGTAATTTTTTATGTGGAAACTTGATTGGAATGTGTATTATTTTAAAATGTGTAATGTTTGTGAATTTTTTGTTCTGTTTGTTTCCCTAATAAAACTAAATAAATAAAATAAATAAATTAAATCCCTCGTAACTAGTTATGTAAAATATCCTAAATTGTATGGGTTGCCGAAAATACACAATAAGACTAAACTGACTGTATCTTCAATAGTTAGCCAAATCGGTACGCCGAGGTATAAACTGAACACGCCATGGACTCTTACCATTTTGTTTGTGGGCTGAAAGATCTTAAGTTAGCTAACAAAGAAACCATACTCACATACTTCAATAGTGAATCTTACTCACGTTTATCTACCATTGGCAAATTTTTATTTCAAAGAGCCTACCAATTCTGCGACGCTGTACACCTAGGGGACGAGCTTTGATGGGTGAAGAATGCCTTTCATCAGAGCAAGATGCCTACTCCCCTCCAGCGTTATCAGAAGACCCTCAGTAGAAAGACAACCGGGGCTTCTATCATACGAAAAACAACTTTTGAAACAGACAGAATTGCAACATTTTAAGGGAATTTTAAGAGAAAAGCTTCCATTAAAACTATATTTAAGTCTAACAAGAAAGTAAATCCAATTCTTAAGACCAGTGAAACGTAATTTACCTTTGCAGTGTGTAGAGCTATAAAAACTAGATAGTAACTGAGATTTCAAATAAACTGTTCAAAAAAGGGGAAGCATCGATATTGGGGGAATGCTCGATGTCAAGAATGGACATGCATCGAAGTCAGCTGCGTCTGAGTAAAGAGCGGATAAACCTAACCATAATATTGGGTCTTATAACTCCCAAACCCTCGCTCGGGAGAAAAGATATATACAGAGGTCACGAAAAAACATGGCATTTGTAGAAGAAGTAAAGAAGAAGTAAAACATACAGAGAGTAGGGCTGTTGGCGCTCCGTTCCCTCTGACTACCCCGCTAGGGATAAAGTGAGATGTAAAAAATAAAGAATAATGAAAAAATAAATAAAAACAACTAAAGAATATCAATAAAAGTCGTTAAATTTTAGATCTATTTTATTAACTCTAAATATAAAATTTAAGTTGAAGTAGCTTATTTTTGTACTGTTCTATATGCTAAAAACAGTAATATTATTTATAACGTTTCCATTACACTGAAACTAAATGCCATGTAAGTGATATAGCAAGAAGATTCAGAAGAATAAAATCTTAGAAAAATTCACGAACAAAATTTAGGTATTACGTAAATTTTTAGTCATAGCTGGTTTAAACATTAAAAATTCTTCACACGACCCATCAGTGAGTACTAGTACTATTAGAAATATGTCTAAAATTCAGGACTACAGCCTGAAATCAGACCCATTCGTCTACTCTAAAAGCTAATAATCATTGTCTTCGCCTACTTTTCTTCCAGCGTCATTGCCATCTTTTACAATTGTACTAGCAATGACGTCGCAACCAATGATGTTTTTACATAAAACACGTTGGAATTTTATGAAAAACTCATTCATAGTACGTGAAATTTGCTGGTTACAGATTTGTTTAAAATGACAATATAAGTATATATTAACGATTGCCGAAACATTTTAAATCTATAAGTAGTAAATAAAGATATCAATGACGATTCATGTGCTAAAATTAGGAGAATCCAGCTTAAGACGTATTTAAAAAATTGTTAAAGCATACGTGGCGGCAGTTGCACCGTCGGAAATTAAAGCTCTGCATGCTAACATTATTATAAGCCAAAATAAACACTACGTTAGATAACGTATTTTCGTGGCAATATTTAAAACAAAAGCTCGCTCGATCAATGACGCTATTTTTATGAACTTTTTTTGCGATCGATTTTTGTGTAGCTACACCTCAATTATAAGCACGTTTTATTATTAAAAACTTTAAGTATGTACTTATTTCATTAAAAATAGCAAATAAAATTAATATAGTTTATTCACGAATATTTTTGAAAAGAAATTAGCTAAGAACACACCAAATCTCCACGTAAAATATTCAATTTTTTGAAGATTTTTTCTTGAAATATATTTTTGTATATACTAAATTATCAAACTTGTCTAGACGCCTTGTTTATTATTTAGTTAAGTATTTAATATGATATTCATCTTATTAAAATTATTTACTATTCATGAGTAATCACAAGGAAATCAAAATTTGAGCGTTTTGGAGAACTGCCATACTCCATTATCAGTCAGTATTCTTATCACTGCGTCAAAATGACATGTTAGTAGCTTGACTTTAGCGAATTTGAACTTTGAAGAATCTGGAAAGATAACCTTTTATAGATATTATTTAACAAAATATATATGAAAAGTATTATATATTAATTAAACTGTAAGTTGCAAAGTGAAAGATGCACACAGCGAGTGCAGTAGTAAGAAATACCGTGCTTTTCAATCCAGTTCTAAGGCCATCTACACAAATAAGTAGAAATGTAACAAAAATTGCATCATATTTACATCGTAGACCGGTGAAACAGAAGTTAATAAATCAATTTAATGTTTACGGGTTAAAAGAAGGACGAATATGTAGTTATAATAGCGATTTTCTTCTTTCAAAGCAGGTTAGTAACCATAGTATGTAGATTTACTACATTGCTATAAAATATTTTACTAACAATACCGCTTAATTTTGTAATAACTAATATCTAACAAGATTTTTTATGTTATAATTGGTCACGATTGCTTTAATTATTAAAAATCACATTTTTTATATAAATTTACGATTAAATTATTATAGATTTTAAGCAGTCGTCAATATTCGACTGGTAATAAAAATGACCCCGAGGAAGAGGAACCAGCGGTGGAAGCAAAAGATGAGACACCTCTATTCTCAAGTCAATTGCCAGCCACTGTAGCTGTGCCAGAAGTGTGGCCTCAAGTACCTGTCATTGCAATCAATAGGAATCCAGTGTTTCCAAGATTTATTAAGTTAATTGAGGTATAATAAATGAAAAATGCTAAAAAAATAATAAGTTCTTAATTAATTTGTTGACTCATCTGAAGAATAATGTCCTAAATGCAAAGATACTTCTTTACTAATAGGCACCTTATTTTTTGAAGAATAATGTCCTATTTGTAAAGACACTGTTTTGCAAATAAGACCTTATTCTTCGGATGAGGTAATGTATTATTTTGAAAAGCCTTTGAATATTATGTAGCTTCAATTTTATCTTATATTTAGAGAGAAAAGTAGAGAGAACCTAATGTCAAGACAATATACTCTGCTAGTCGTAGACGTAGAATTTGAGACACTTAGTTGTGTGGTAATATATTAACATAACTGTAAAAAAAGTCCCCAAGTGAGACCAAACCCACAACTATAACTTTTATTTGTAAATGCTTTCTATTACTGTACTTGATTTAATGTTCTTAAAAAAAATCTTTTATTATTAGGCCTTTGTGGCACAGGGGCACAAAGGTAACTAACTCGTCAATTGTAGGTTTGATCCCCACTCATGGTAATGAATTAGTATTTCTTAATATTTTCATTTCTATGCTCTGTCTCCAAGTCAAAAGCCCAGTGTTGAGTTTCACCACTCAAGATGGAATACCTCAAAAAAATCGGAGAAAAGTGATGAATGATAAAAGGAATGAAGTGTGTTGACACTGACTACCCTGCTGTGTGCGGAATACAGTGTCAAGTTGTTTTTTTTATTATATACAATCTACGTAGACCTATTGTATTCGTATTGAATTTATTAACTTTTGATCTATATAGATCTCAAACCCAGCACTAATCGACTTAATTAGAAGGAAGGTGAAATTAAATCAACCCTATGTAGGAATATTTTTACGTAAAACAGAAGACGAAAAGTCAGACATCGTATCAAATTTAGACGACTTGCATCAAGTGGGAGTGTTTGCTCAAATACATGAAATGCAAGACATGGATTATAAGTTGCGACTAGTTGTGATGGCACATAGGAGAATAAAGATAACTGGACAGTTTATAGAGGATGAAATTGAAACTGGACCAGCAGGTAAAATGTTCTATTATATGTTATGACTAGAGGGCGCGCGCGGCTTCGCCCACTTATTAGGAGTGAATTCTAAAAAAACCACGAAACACGTGTTCAATAAAATATTTTTAACAGTCTGAATTTAAATTTTTATATAAATCGGTGGCAATTTAAAGATTTTTCCATATAAACGTTCAACCCCTTATTTGAACCCTTAGGGGGTGAATTCTTAAAAACCATGAAACATGTGTTCAATGAAATATTTTTAAGTCTGAATTTCAAATTTTATAAAAATCAGTACAGATTATTATTTTTTTTCATACAAACTTTCAACCCCTATTTCATCCCTCTAGGGTTAAAATTTTTCAAATTCCCTTCTTAGTGGATGTCCAAAATATGAAAATAAACATCTGCCCAAATTTCACGTTTCTACCATCAGCGATTACGGCTCTGCGTGCGTCTTACCTCAGTCAGTCAGCACAAGTCCTTTTATATATATAGATAATATCTTAATTAAGATCTTACATCTAACATGGGTTGGGCATACAAGATGATCATTATTAATTTAAAAGTAATATTAAGTGATAAAAAGATAAAGGACTAAAAAAGTTAAGAACTAAACTAAAAGACTAGAAAAGGAAAGTTGTATATCTTGGTATACCATAGTTGTAGTAGTCTATCCTTGTCCATATTTTCAATTTTTTTCATTTCTCTAATCTAATTAGATGAATCTTGCTGTTTTGCCATAAACTGATAGTCTTATTCATACTAGGCTCTCCCTCTGCCTACCAAAAAGAAAGTGAGAGATGTTTAAAAAAATGTAAAAAAATCTCATTGTTACTAAGTAATAAATCTGTCAAAAACTCAATGATACATAACACTTGAAATGTCACTGATACAAATCTATGATTAACAAATACGTTATTAAAGAATAAAAAATAAAGTATTCCGCACACAACAGTGTAGGCAGAGGAAACCTAGTGTTAAGACACTCCTTTCCCCACTCTCCGCCGAATGCTGGAGGCATGCCGTGTTGAGTGGCGCCACTCAACGCCGCGCTTTTGCCCCAATACTAGAGGGAAGAAATGAAAATAAATTTAAATAAATATTTTATTCCCTCGTGTGGGGATCGACACCTACAACCAGTCGCGTTTACAGTCACATTGTACCTCTGCGCCACGACTGGCCTCAAAGATCATCATTAAAAATTCACTAATAACTCCCACTAACTAAACCATACAATATAAATTAAACCTTGCAGCTTCAATTCTGAAATATATAAATATATTTCAGAAATGAAGCTCAAGTTTCCTGTATTTAACGTGGAATTTAACGTTACGCGTGAAGAGTCCGACGCGGAACGACGGAGACGGAAACATCGTAATTCAAGGAAACAGAGGAATGATGTGGATAAAGAAAATGTCGAAAAAGAGAACAAGAAGCCATTACCAGATCAAGTCATGATGGTTAAAGTGGAGAACCTGATGCATGATAAGTTCAAGCAAAATGAGGAGGTCAAAGCTTTGACCCAAGAAGTGATTAAGACTATACGGGATATTATTAACATGAATCCGTTGTACAGGTATGCATGTTTTGTTGATTATTTCATTGTTTTGAAATAGATTTACACCTTTTTGATGATTTTTTCTACACGTACAAAATTGAGAGATCAATATAAATTTCAAAATAATACGTAATGCCTCTAGAATTTGGCGAAAAGTGAGGAACGGTAGTGTCTTAATGGGAATGTAGTGTCTTAACACTACGTTCCCAGGTTCTCTCTGCTTACTCGGCTATTTGCGGGATCCAGCATGAAGCTAGCTAGTTGAGGCGCAGTGACGGTTGTGTAATCAATCTCTTAATTAATGCAACGGTGCTTATTTCCGCTATTTATTACACGATATCTTGACAAGTGGGTGAAGCCTGTGATGTGAATGTAAATGTAAGCTTGCTTGTTACGCTTTCACGCCAAAACTACTCAATACATTATCATAAAACTTTTACAAATATTTTTAGAGATATTAGAAAGGACATAGGATATGTTTTATTAAAAAAATATTATCCTTTGGCTATAATATAAAAATAAGTTGGCACTAGTACATTATAAAAAAAAATATATAGATTTGAAATTTCGCGGGCGAAGCTGCAAGTGGATTGCTAGTATTTCTAATAAAACTTTGTAATAAACTCCAATTTCCCTAAATAAAGGGAATCGCTCCACCACATGCTGGCCCAAGGACAGCGTGTGGTGGATAACCCGGTGTACTTGAGTGACCTGGGAGCAGCTCTCACTGGTGCCGAGCCACCGGAACTGCAAGCGGTTTTGGAGGAAATGGACGTAAGTTTATTTCTTGTTTATATATTTTTGAGGTTTCGTACTTTTTAAGGAAAAAAGGAACCCTTATAAGATCACTCTATTGTCCGTCTGTCTGTCTGTCTGTCAAGACCCTTTATCTCAAGGACGCTTCGAGATATCGAGTTAAAATTTAAACCATGTACTCAGATCTACGGCCCCATGGTTTCCTGATAAAAACATTTATATTTACTTAGAAAAAAGGTATGGCCGTTTATATCGCAAAAAACACGTATTTCGACCCTATAAAAAGAATCAAAATTAATAGGGTAATAGGGTAGGGTCAATTTGGCAGTTAGCATGTACAGGTAGTACTAGTTTAGAAAAAAATCTGACATTTGTGGTTTAATCCTAAAAATGATAACCATAAAAGGAGGCAAAATTTGGTATTAAAGCCGCTAGTTCAAGTGAGGTATCAAATGATGAGGCTCTGCCTAAAGCTAAGTCTGAATTTCAGAATCTTCAATTTTAGTACGGAACCCTCAGAGGGCGAGCCTGATTCGCGCTTGTCCGGTTTTTTTGTTAAATTTACCTGCCATGATGTCTAAAACAAGCCTGTGATTTAACTGAAGCTTACAATATACATTTGGTATTTTTTGCCGCCAAAAAATGGTCGCATTATTTAAGTTGCTTGAAAAAATGTGTTAAGAAATGTGATTTCACATTGTGACAAGTTCTATAAAAAAATAGTGGATTAAAAAACATATTTCCAATTTTATAGATTCCCAAACGTTTGATGATGTCGCTGTCACTGTTGAAGAAAGAATATGAATTATCCAAATTACAACAGAAAATTGGTAAAGAAGTGGAAGAGAAAGTTAAACAGCAACATAGAAAATATATACTGCATGAACAGTTGAAGGTGAGTTAATTAGGTTTATTTTATAATTTTGTAGTAACAAAAAAAACGTATATATTTACTGAAATATTTCAATTTTAGTTTAAATTTACCTAGTTACCACAAATTATAAACAAAACATTTTGTATTTAATAAAATATTGTTCCTTTATTGTTTTAAATGTAATCTGTTTATGAATGATATTTTTTGAATTATGCGTTTTAATTTATTATTTAAGATGTTTTAATATAAAAAATAAATCCTTTACAGGTAATAAAAAAAGAGCTAGGTCTAGAAAAGGATGACAAAGACGCCATAGGTGATAAGTTTCGAGAGCGCCTAGCTGATAAACAAGTGCCCCAAGCAATACAAACAGTCATAGATGAAGAATTAAATAAACTAAACTTTTTGGAAAGCCACAGCTCTGAGTTTAAGTAAGTTTGAGTTTTATTATTTAAAGTAGGTATCATATAATTATTAAAATGAGAATTAAGTAAAGGGTATTCACTCAGTAAATACGCCGTTGTCGCTATGGACGGCAGGCGACGGTTACGGGTTCGAATTCCACTCGCTGGAATCATTTCTATTACCCAATTCTAAGAAAATTTTACCAATAAAACCTTTAATTAGATAAAGCTATAATAATGTGTGTAAAACCTGTAACATAATTTTTTTTACTAAATTAATTATAAAATATATACAAAATTAATGAAAAAGTTCTACTAAATAAATTGAAAATAAAATATGAATACATTTATTTTTTAACTAGCGTTACACGTTGCTACCTCGACTGGCTGACGTCCCTTCCATGGGGTGTGACGTCAGAGGAGAACTTAAAACTAGAAGATGCTCAAGTCATCCTCGACGAGGACCACTATGGCATGGAAGATATAAAGAAGAGGATTTTAGAGTTTATAGCAGTTTCACAATTGAAGGGCAGTACGCAGGGGAAGATTCTGTGCTTTCACGGACCACCTGGTGTGGGAAAGACTAGTATAGGTATGTCTTACTAATTTCCTATAATTATTAATAAAATCTCGGCGGCGGTTTTGTCATATTATACCATTATACATACAGAATTCTTTATCCAAATTGTAGCTGATGGGTTATTCTGATGTATAAGCTGTATTACTGTAAAATTTCATCTAAATCCGTTCAATATTTTTTTGTGTAAAAGTGGAACAATCATCCATACCTCCTCACAAACCTTTACATTTATAATATGAGTAGGATATAAAAGAATATTTAATATATAAAATAATGTTTACAATAGTTTTATCTGTTGAATAAAATATTTCTCTCACATTTTCTTTTATAAACTGCGTTACTCAATGTTGCATTTTCCTTCCCCATATTACGAATAAACTTGAGACTTTCTTATGTACTTTTGTTTTTCCTCATGCAGCCCGTTCAATAGCGCGCGCGCTCAACCGCCAATACTTCCGTTTCTCCGTCGGCGGTATGACCGACGTTGCGGAGATCAAGGGACACCGACGCACATACGTGGGCGCCATGCCCGGCAAGCTGGTACAGTGCTTGAAGAAAACGGGGACTGAAAACCCCTTGGTGCTTATCGATGAGGTGGACAAGATTGGCAAGTGAGTATAGGAAGGGGGGAAGGGAGGGGATAAGGATTGTAAAACCACATCTACTCTAAATATGATGGTGGGAGATGGCCATGACCCACGTTATGGTGATCAAGGGACACTATTACGTAGGTGATGAGGAAGATGGATGCTAAAGACACCTTGCATATTAATTAAATGGACATGCTTAGAAAGTGACTAGGAGCGGATGGTGATGAGGTATGGGACATTTTGGACAAAGATAAAAGAAGGGAGTTAGTAAATGGTGATTATCTACGTTGTGGAGATCAAGGAACACCGACGACCTTATCATCGGTAAAGTGATAAGATTGGTAGTGAGTGGAGGGAAAAAGTGTAGTATCCTCTTCTAAGATTCTAGGGTGTTTTAGGAGGGTCGATTACTCTGACAGAGCGCATACGATGCTAAATAAAGGGATCATAAAGCTGTAAAAGGTGAAAACAAGATGAGTAAACAAATTAAACTCACAAGTTACACTTTTGAAAGTGTAACTAATAGATCGGTGAGAGAGTTTGGTAGTTATATGTATAATTATAATAGTTATATTTTTTAAAATATAAATCCAGAAGGTTTCAAGAAGATTTTGTGCACTGTGCAAAAAAAATGGTGTTTTAAAATGTTATTTCAAAAGTTTAGGCTTATTTATTGGTTAATTATGTTATATTTCCTCCATCACCCAGAGGCGTCCACGGCGACCCGTCCTCCGCACTCCTGGAGCTGCTCGACCCGGAACAGAACTCCAACTTCCTGGACCACTACCTGGACGTGCCGGTGGACCTGTCCCGCGTGCTGTTCATCTGCACGGCTAACGTGGTGGACATGATCCCGGAGCCGTTGAAGGATAGGATGGAGCTCATTGATATGTCTGGTAAGATTAGTATAACTTTATTCTGTATTCTTAGTAGAGGAGGATTGATGATCAGAACAGAGTTCCAATTAGTTAGACTTTCGCCAACCTCTTCGTACGTGTCCCTTGGGGGAATTTCATACTTTTTAAATGTCAGGATACCATTGATGCTGTATTCAAGAAGGTCAAGCAAATATCCGATTAAAGTAGAAATGTAAGTTTTTGTTGGTGGATATTAAGTTTGGTTATGCAGACCCATTTCAAAACAGCAGCGTGAGACTGTAAATGTGACAGGTAGTGGGTTAGATACTCTGTCAGTAAAATGAAGTATTTAATATTTTTACATACAGCAGGGTAGGCTAGTGTTAAGACACTTCGTTCTCTATTTTCCGCTGTATTCTAGAGGATTTGCATTTTAAGTGGCGGAACTCTACGCCACACTTTACCTCGACAACAGAGTAAAGAAAATGGAAATATAAATTCAAATAACTGTTTCGTTTCCTTGAATAACAATCGAACCCACAACTGGCCGTAATGAAAAGAATGCTATAAATGTATGTAATAAATCCATCCATTTTATATACTTTAATTACAAGAAAAATAATCCAAATCCGTTTTTATTATTGCGATAAACTAAATTATGTATTTTTTTTAATACCAATACCCACACAAGTATCGAATTTTAAAAGTTAAATAAATGCACAGGTTACGTAGCAGAGGAGAAGTTAGCCATCGCCCAACAGTACTTAGTGCCAACAGCTCGCAAGAACTGCGGCCTGTCAGAGGAGCAGCTGGACCTCACCGCCGACTCTTTACATACACTCATCAAGTCCTACTGCAGGGAGAGTGGAGTTAGGAATCTGCAGAAGCATATTGAAAAGGTAAGAATTATGGTCTTTTTTACCATCACTCAACAGTACCTACTTAGTACCGGAAGCTAGTAAGAACTGCGGTCTGTCAGAGGATAGAGCTTCCGGTAGTAGCTCCCCTGAGCTGCTGGCTCTTTTTGTTATACACTCATCAAGTCGTGTTTCAGAGGAAGTGTAGTTAAGAATCTGCAGAAGCAAAATAAAAAAAGTGAGATTTTTTTTTTTTTTTGTTTTACTCGCAGTTATTCCGCTTAAAACTGGCAGAGTACTAAGACACTCCGTTCCCAACATACTGATCTGATCACATATTATTAGAATGGTTTTTTTTTTTCAGTTGTTGGTTCGTTTCCCACTAAAACCCCAGCTTTTTTTCAGACAAATCTTAATTTTGAATTATTTCTAAATGAGTCAAATTAGCAAAAAAACATATAACGAGCTTTTTTGTAGGTCGTTTAATTTCCTACAAGAATATTCCTATATATTGGTTTTTATACCAATACTATTTGTTTAATAGCAATAACATTTGAAATGAAGAAAAAAACCAAAATTCCCCTTGTAATCTATATGCGAAATCGAAAATCGCGATGAAGACACCTCTCGCGGAGTATTTTAAGTCGAGGTTTCCAGTTTCCCTCTGAAGCTGAATCTAAAAAAATATGTTTTACCAAATTTCAGATAGCACGCAAAGTTGCTTACAAAATAGTGAAACAAGAGGCCGATAAAATGACTATAACAGATACAAATCTATCTGAATTAGTGGGGAAACCCACGTTTAAACACGACCGTATGTATGACGTGACGCCCCCCGGAGTGGTGATGGGGCTGGCTTGGACAGCCATGGGTGAGTTGAAAATATGTTTTTATTTTAAGATAAATAAATATTTCGTTGAGAATTATGTATGTAATTTGCAGCTTCACAGCTTTTCCCGTGTAGGGTAGGGTAGGATAAACAGTGAAAAATAAAAAAACTATTTACACAAATAACAACCCGGACTGCATAAAACTAAAAAGAAAATAAACAAGCCCAATAGTTTATTAGGATTAACAGTCGGGACCTATAAGTTGTGTTAAATTATAATGATATACAGTTAAGTAGCGAACGCGTTCGTTCTATTCAATTCGAAGAAATTGAAAAACTATATCAGCTTCTCACTGTATCCCGCACACAGCAGGCCGTGGGAATCGAGTGTTAAGACACTCCGTTCCCCACTTTTCGCCAAGTTCCGAAGGCATTGCGTGTTGAGTGGTGGAACTCAACGCCACTTTTTGTCTCGACACCAGAGGGAAGAAATAAAAATATAAATGTAAATAAATATTTAATTTCCTCGAGTTGAGATTGAACCCACCACCAATCGATTTTACAGTCACACCTTGTGCCCACGACTGGCCTAAAAAAAATATTTGTTACTTTTTTAAAAATATTAATAAATAATAATTTGATCCAGGTGGCAGCACACTCTACATAGAAACAGCTTTACGAAACACCATAAAAGAAGACAAGCTAACATCCGGTTCCCTCGAACTTACTGGACATTTGGGTGACGTGATGAAGGAATCAGCGAGGATAGCTCTGACGGTGGCCAGGAACTACTTGGCCGAGAACTATCCGGATAATCAGTTTTTGAATACTAGGTCAGTAATAATAATTAGGTGCATGACTGTTGATTTTTGCTTCTCACCTTACCCCGCATATAACATGGGACGCAGATAGGAACCAGTGTTGTGATTTTTAAACATTTTTTAAAGTGTTATTCCACACTTAGGAAAGAAAAATACTTATTTAGAAAACTTATAAAAATTTATAAATTTTTAAATTTTTATACGTTTTCTAAATAAGTATCCTACTTTCCGCCGAGTTCTGGAGGCGTTGCGTTTTGCGTCGGAGGTAGTTTTTGTAATATTATTATCATAAAGGGTTAGATTACAGATAATTTATAATTTCTAATGCCGTTATGACAGGCCAAGGCATGTTTTCTTATAGCTTTATTAAGTTTATGTTATTTATGTTTTGACATTTAAATATTAAAATAAGTATTATGAAAATATGAAATATCAGTAAGTAATATGCTAGGCAAAAAAAAACTTTACATTCACGCCAAACTATATATTTATTTACTTTTTAGAAAATATATAAAAAATTTGAACGTAACAGCCATACGTTCTCATCGGGCTACGTCGAAATTCTTATATGCTTGTTACAACTTATTCGACGTTGCCCGTTGAGAACGTATGACATAGTTGGTCAGAGCGCTTGGACGGTCTCCAAAGAGACACAGGTTCTAATCCTGTTACGATCAAAATATTTATGTTTTATGAAAAGTATTTTTCTTTCCTGAGTGTGGAATAACATATATTTCTTTAATTATCAATTTATATTTTATTTTCCAGTCACCTACACCTCCACGTGCCAGAAGGAGCTACTCCCAAAGACGGTCCATCAGCTGGTATAACAGTCACCACGGCGTTACTCTCGCTGGCACTGAAGACACCAGTGCGTTCCCAACTGGCCATGACGGGGGAAGTCTCGTTAACAGGACGAGTGTTACCCGTTGGCGGGATTAAGGAGAAGATTATTGCTGTGAGTTGTGTTTTTTGTTGGTTAAGTGCATTTTGATTTGGTTGGTGGTTGGATGGGTGTGCGTTTGGTTAGTCAAAATTAGTCTCTCTACCAGTGAAGACACCAGTGCGTTCCCAATATGACGGCGGAAGTCTCATTTACGAGAAGAACGTTACCCAATGGAGAGATTAAGGAGAAAATTGATGTTTTCTTTTTTTTTGGTTAAGTGTATTTAGGTTTGGTTGATGGTTGGATGGGTGTGCGATTTGGTTATTCATATTGATTTGGTCGGCCTACTATTTGTCATATTTGTTACTTGGATGTTGTAAAAATGGAAGCTAATTTTGAACTGTGTAAGAAAAATCATTAAGTTCTCCATATTTTGTTACATAATTCATTCCTCCGAGTTGTAATCGAACCCACAACCCTCAAAACAATATATGTAATTTAATTGTTTTTCTAAATTTCAAGGCCAAACGCGTAGGCGTGACATGTGTGATCCTTCCGGAAGAAAACAGAAGGGATTTCGACGACCTACCCTCTTTCATTAAAGAGGGCATTGAAGTATACTTCGTCAACGATTACCAAGATGTGTTCAAAATAGCCTTCGACCAACAAAAGGTTTAGAAAATTGCTTTAAAATTATTATTATTTTTTATTACTTTTAGTTTTGGTTTTTTTTTGTATGTTTATTTGTTTGTAGATAGATTGTATTTTTTTTGTATGTAGGTGTATGTGTAATTGTAAAGTATATGAATTTAAATGTTATAAAAGACTTATGTAGTGTATGAGGCCAGACAAACGCAGGGGCAAAAGCGTGCGACTGTAAACGCAATAGGTTGTGGGTTCGATTTACACCAGGAAATTAAATATTTAATAATTTAATTTTGCTTGCTTTGATTTGGTAGGTTATGATTGGATAGGATTTATAACTTGTGGATAGTATTGTACGGTAATTGAGAATATGAGGTTATATATTGGCAAAAACCATTTTGGCTTGCTCAAAATTAAGTTTAAAAGAAAAAGTTTTTTTTTATATAATTAATGCAAAATTAAATTTGTTAAAGATTTGTAATAAAAAAAATATATATTGGCACAAAACAATGTTTAATATAAGATGTATAAATCATCTTATATAGCATCTTATATATAATCACCATAATTGAAATTTGTATATTAATTTGCTTATTAAATAAATAAAAAAAAAAACTAAATTTACTGATACAAATGCAATTACTTTGCTGCAATTTGAATGACATTCATTACGTAATCAAACCCTATTGGGTTCCCGTGAGCATCCAGTTATGAAATTTGTCACGCATTGAGAACTTATAATACAAATAAAGGGAAAAATCCGAAAAGTAAAAATTTATAGTTATTTCATAAAAAAAAAGAACATTAGAAACTTATATTTATAGTTAGTTTAGTAAAATTGTATTTCTCGTTGACCTACAATAATCGTTAGTTATATCAGTAGGTGAAGGTGAGAAAATCAATCAAATATTTTTATATTTTTAACATGTTATTCACATAGAAAAATATTTTTAAAAATGTGTAGCGGGTTTAGGAACCGCGCCTCTTGGTAACCGTCCAAGCATCCTGAACACTAAGCTATACGTTCTTATTCTTGTCTTAATGCCAATTACCTTTAGTCAAATATTTTCACGATTTCTTTATAATTATATATTTTTTGTATATTTATTATAATACTATTAACCAACAGTGTATGTATGGATGTGTAATTGTAAGTAATTATTATGTTAGCATGGTGTATGTTCTTAGTTTTATTAAAAAAAATACTTTTAATTTTGTTTTTCCTTATAAAAAACCCTTTTTCTTTTTTTTGTATTTTACTTTTTATAGATTTTGTAGTTTTTACATGTGTAAAAATATTTTATTATCATTTTGCTTGCATAGATATAATATATATCGTAGTGGTAGTAGTCATATAATAAATCATATTAGTATGGGACGTTGTGGCGCAGTGGCATAAGCGTGTGACTGTAATCGCGACAGGCGGGTTCGATTCCCACTCAAGGGAATGAAATATTTAATATTCTCATTTCCTCGCTCTGGTAACGAGGCAAAGCGCGGCATTGAGTTCCACCACTCAGCAATGCAATCAATGCCTCCAGAATTCGGCGAAAAGTACAAAGAAGGTAATGAGAACGGAGTGTTTTACCACTTGGTCCTCAGATTCCCTCTGCCATAGGTACGTGTAGGATAAATAAAATTTGTTTATATAGCGTTTGTCCATAAACGCGACGGCTATTAGTTCGATTCTCACTCAGGGAATGGAATTATTTCAATTTCCTCGCTCTGGGAACAATACAAAGCGCGGCGCAGAGTAGAGTTCCGCCACTTATTATTTGTAATTAATTTTTTTATCTTGATTTTATAGCGAAGGGTCGGAAAAATACAATAAGCTTCGTTCGACTCATTGTCTTCCGCCTAGAAGAAGTTTGTCATGAATGGTGTCTGAAGAATTCCCGGTTATGTTTCATTTAAATTTTATTGTAATAAATAATTATATTTGTTAATAAATATTGTTTTATTTTCCTATACACATATTTACATTGTTTGTTACTTACTTATTTATATAACATTTTATAATTTAAGAAAGAAAGAAGACTATAATCTATTTTTACCATTCAACACACATTTTCTGAATTTCTGATTGCGGAATGGAAGGGTTGATGGGAACAGAGTGTCTTAATACTAGATTCCCTCTAAATTTGTATAGAATATATTTTAAAATAACAGTGTTAAATACATAAAATAGTAAAAAATCTAATAATAATCTAATAATATCTAATAATCTAATAACACGCGCCTTTTAGTTAACAACTTAATTAAGTATTATAAAATAATAATCAATAAAAACGACATCTTATATTATATATCCTTATATAATATTCCATCTTATATATCCTTTCGCAATCATATATTGCGTAAAAGTAATTATTAACAGTATTTTTTATACTTTTACAAATATCGCAATCTTTTTACCTATCTACTTCTTCAAAGTTTTTCTACCTTCTTCAAGCAACTGTAACAAAACAGGATATACTTCATCATAAGTCGCTATTTGATTTTGTCTGATGTGATTTTGATATCTTTGCAAAGCCCCCGCTATAAATTCCAACCTATCTCTTTCATTTTTATGTGAATCCAACCATTGGATCAGTTTTTGAATGTTCCATCCAGCACAAGTATGCGGTGCTAATAGCTGTGGACCTCCATGAGAGAATAAAAACATTAGGACTAAGGAATAAGGCAACGCTCCACCTTCACTTTGACTCTTTGCTATCTCTTGAGGAGTTTTCTCGAGAAGAAGACTTAGAGCTTTTAGTTGACGGTAGTGATCACCCAATTCTGTTATATCAGGCACTAATGGTGATAAAGAAACTTCTAGATGTTTACAGTCAGCTTGAAGTTTAGCTCGCCCATACTTACTCACTGGCCGAACATTACAAACATGTTGAACAAATCTATCAATACAAGATTTTGCAATGTCCACACAACACTCGTTTAGAGCAGATTTTTCATTAAACATTGATAAATAAATATCTTTGCATCTAGACACAAAGTTCTGTAACTCCTTCATGTATGGGGAGCATGATATATTTTTGTTTTTTGGATCATCTGCTCTTATCAGGTCTCCTTCATCATGTAGGGTTAACAAAATCAAGAAAAGTGAATTCTTAATGGATTCACCAAAGAGATTGAGGACAGGTAAGCTTGAAATGCCTTTGAGACTGTTTTGAACTATTTGCACACTCTCTTGTGGTAGCATGGAGTTCATATTTACAAGAACCCTTTTAATTTGTGATGAAAAATAATATAAGGCATTGCATAAATCTGCATTTTTCTGCTGTGAACTAGTTGGGGCTTCTATAATTTGTGCAACATCACTGTCCATTGATAGCCTTTGTTCACCCTCAACATTCATCTGTTTAATACATTTAGCAACACTGTTTGCTAAACTTATGCTTAAAGTTTTGTCCCCCAGAGATATGCTTAATGACTCAGCTATGATTCTTATAGCATTGTCAATCTGGTCCATGGTCGGCACTTGATTCAAGTGCCACATACTTCTCACCGGCTCCAAAAGTTTTGCTAAGGATTTAGATAAAAATGAGTTTTCCCATTTAGTTAAATATGCCCTGTTCACTTCCAGAGTTTTACATTTTAATCTGGACAGTAAGTCATTGAAACATTTTAACAATTTAGGAAAATCTATTTCAACAGATTGACTCACTGCAGATGGACTTTTTTCTAGTTCTTTACTAAAAATTTTTGACAGTTCATTCCAAAAGTTATTTGCAATATTTCTAAAGTTGCCAATCGCATGAAGTTCTATAACAACATTTTGTAGCATTATAACCTTCACACAGCTGTTATAAATGTCCATTTTGAAGAGCTTTTCAATGTTATCCCATAATTTGATATTGAAATCTTGAGCATTCATGATGTTTGCCTTACCTGGGGCAATGCGACCTGAACTAGATTTTTTTACTTCAATGGACACCATTTGCACATTTAAAGCATTTGTGATTTCCTTTTTCAAATCTTTAAGAATAGAATCTACAGTTTTCTTTAGTTGCTCCTCAGTACATTGTAAGTTATGAAATACTTTAAAACATTGTAGTAGTTTGGTTTTGTCACCACTTAGAAGGCTGGACTGCAACATTTCTGTGGAATTACTTAATAATTCTTTCTTCTTAACATCTACTTGCTTCAATACATCTTCAAGCATATCAATACCTTCAAAATCATAATCGTTAATGAGTTCTTCTAACTCAAATAGAACTATGGCTTCTTTAGCTGGATTATCTTTTATACAGTTAAGTTTATCCCACAGTGCAAGAATTTTAGATGAGTGCCGAAGAAGATTGCATGTTATTTGAACATTTTCAAGTATCATAATTTGATTTTGTAATTCGTAGAAAGGTTTGTGTATTCGTTCCTGAAGTTTATGTGACGTTTGCAATAATTCTTTTATATGACCACGGACTGTCTCTAACATAGCTTCCAGTTCAGATATATTGCTGGCTTGTGTCAATAAATCATTATGTTTCGCGAGAACTTGTGTTTCTAAGCTTTTTGATAACCTATCAACAGCTTGGTTTAGTTTAGTGACTTGCTCTGTTACCGATGTGTTTTCATCAATAAGTATTTTCATAGAACCATTTAAAAACTTGCTATAAAATTCATCATTTTCTATTTCCACACATATATCTTTTGCGTCCATTGTGGAGAGGGTTTTTACGACGTTATATATAGTATTTATTTACTTATTGCAATTCTATTAATTTAGATTTATTACACTTTTGCCGCAAAACAACGTCGTGAGTCCATATCAGACGTCCAGAATTTGTTATTGACGTTTGACGTACAACTGTTAACGTCAAGATCAAAACCACAGATAACAATTGAATCTAGTATATAGATCAAGCATATCAAATTTTAAAAAATAGTTTGAATGAACTATCTAACTGATCAATTAAAACTATCTTATATGAACAAAGATTTGGGTAGAATTTACTTACAGATAAAAAATATAAAACAGCATGGTACTATTCTACATATAGAATAAAAAGAAACGCAATTTATATAAATCCAAACAATAGAATTAAACTTGAAAGAAGAGAAGAAAGTGCTTTACCTCGACACCAGAGCGAAGAAATGAAAATATTAAATATTTTATTTCTTCATAGAGTTGGCAACTTCATGCAGCAAAAACTGTAAACTAGCGCGTGTATGTCAGCCAGTAGGTTTTTTTTAGTTTACATTAATTCCTCTCATCAGCTCATAGTGAAATAAAAAGGTAGAAATCCTCAACCTGTGTATGTATATTTTAAACTGGTAATAAATAAAAAACAGAATTTCTTTTGCCAATTTATTTATGTCAATGAGCACAAAACATTGTGCCTGCTTTACAGATATTAATTTATCTACTATTTCCAACGATTGTGCAGTAACATTGAATATGGTTTCATTCAGAATTGTTTTATATAAAGAAATAAGACCCCAAATATATAGTTGTATAGATGTCATAAAATATATCGTAATAAAATTATAAAAATAATCACAATATCGTTTACACTTTCCCATGGCAAAAATTCTCAGGCTGACATTCCGTTGGCAGCTTGGTTTTAAAATATAATAATTAATATTAAACATTTATACTAAACTAATGTACAGTATTTCATGTAACTTAAAACTAAAAACTGTCAAAACCATAAAATTAAATGTTTTCATTAAAAATTCGTTTGCTTTCATTGTACCTATTTTCTATGTGACTATACGTATTTGTAGATTACAGTGCCACTCAAAGACACTAGTTAAAACATTATCAAGTAATCAATCAATATTTAAAACACTGAACAATTAAATATATTTAAAAATAGTTTTATTTTATTCCACTACATTAAAATATTGATTGCCAGAAGCTAAAAAGATTGTTTAAAAATAATAAAATTATAGATAAAAAATGGATGTGCGCTTCAGATACTTTCGAAAATGTATAATCTATTAAATGTATATTAGATTTTGGATTGTATATGATTTAAATAGAACTATATAATAATATTACGTTTAATTTCATGTTTTTATAATAGTTTTTTTTTTATTTAAGTAGATTGTAGAAAGATATATTTTTTTAATATGAAGCATTACCTCAAATGTAAAATTACTAAGCTTATAACAGTAGAAAACTTTAACAACTTACGTTTAGAAAAATGTAGTTTTAGACTTTTTTGTTAGATTGAGTTTGGTAAACATTATAATATATATGTACATAGTTTGTAAAATATGAATCTTGTATAATGTTACAGATAAAAAATTAAAAATAAATACAATGTCCCTTCAATGTAAGCTTGCCATTTATAAGAATGATAAAAATTATGCAAATCAACTAGTTCATTTTATATTACTGTAATTAACTCCATTTTATATTATTGTAAAATTTATGTCTAAGTTTAAAATAAAATGGCAACACAGTTTTTTATATCATTATAAAATATTTGTATGCCATTTGTAATAATTTCATGAAAAAAGTCATTTAATTGTTTAAAATTCATAGTTATAACAAGTCCATTTCTGGTTCACTGTTTAAATGTATGTATGAATCACACTTGAGTGAATAATATGAATGAAGAGAAACTTTGTTTATTTAATTAATAATTTATGCTAATATTAGCGTTACTGTTATAGTAATAATAGAATAAAAATGAAATATCTTAAAAATCAGACATTAATTCTATATGGAAAGGAAAGCACACAACCATTGCCTTAGCACCCCCTCTCATAAGTATATATACATATATTATATAATGTCAGCATAAAATATAAAATTTCAATAAGACTTCTTAAAATAAAAATGACAAATTCATATGAATACTTTTCAGCACATATACCGCATACAGCATTTAACGGCATTCCGTTTTTCGTTTCTTTATGCATTACACATTGAGTGGCGCAACTCAGCGCGTGTTTTTTTTACTCTGTGTGAAGGAATAAAAAAAAAATATTTTTCGAGTGGGACTCTAACCCGCGACCATCGTGGTTACATTCAAACGCTGTCCCATTGCATCATATGAATAAGTCTATAAAGCAAATACAATTATTTCATATTTTTTAAATTGATTTTGAACTAGGTATGTATTATATCATTAATATTGTACATTTATAGATATTAAAGCAACTATATAATTATAGTGATAAAAATAAACAATAAAGTTTATATTCAAAAATACTTTTAAAAAATTAGCTCAAGAATAAAGCCAAAAAACAAAGAAAAAAGTCAATTTAATCCACCACACGCCAGTCAGCTGCATTCATCAGCACATATCATTTAAATCTAAATTGATATCTAACTATTAACAGATAAGAGAATACAGTACGGCACGACGACTAAAGACCGCCTTTAAATTAGCTAGGCAGATTTAATTTTTGGATTCTTTATTACTTTTGATTATTTTCTTCCTGAGTGAACAAAGCCCTTAGGTTCAGAAAACCTAACATCAGGGCGGCCACGACTCGTCGACCGTACTGGTTTATTAAGATTGATAGGCTGGCGGTATAACCTAAAGATAGTGATGTTCCAATCGTGGAACTTGGTAATAACTAATAGAAAACTGATCATAAGCGAGTTCATATCTCGACTCCCACTTGGCCGATTTAAGGTGGCTGTGCCCACAACCTTTTATGAGGGCTGGATCCGCCTCTGAGAGAATAGTAGCGTAGCTTATGCTATATTCTATTAGTATAAAAATACGCGAAAAAAGATCCGTTAATTTTTTTACACATAATTCCAGTGTTACCAAATTTAAAAATTCACTAAGACTTTAAATTGATTTTGTTAAATTTATTATAAAACATTTTCTATTAATTTATTGTGATATAATAATATTATCATAAGGAATTATTTAATTACATCAATTTAGATATATTTATGAAATTTTATACTGTGTGGTGTTGTTTATTATTTGTGCCGCATAATTAAATTTAAATATACTAGAGGATAAAAAAACCATTAAAATGAGTGAAAGGTTTAAAAAAAGTACCAAGAAAGAAATATATTTTTTACAATATCAACAAAATGTCTGATTAAATTATGAATTTCATGTATTAAAATTAATAAAGTTTACTATACAAAAATCATCATAACTTTCTCTTTATGGCACTTTTTTCAAAAAAAAAAAACCAAACAAACTAAAAACCGACCATGCATCTAAACAACACCACACGCATAGATAAAAACAAAATTAGATCGAAATCGTCAGGGTCATTAGAAAATGATATTTTAATGACAAAAATCTTATAGTTTAAATAAGTGTACACTTAAACGTACGCCGGGAGCCTAATTTGTTCCCCCTCCTGTACTTCTTCCCGCGGCTTTCCTTGTCCTTGCGTATCTCACGGACTAGTGTGTAGAATGCATCGTCCACTCCCATTCGTGTTTTGGCTGACGTCTCCACGAACGGTACACCGTAACTTCGCGCTACCTGAAATTTTGAAAGAATTGCAGTGAAATAAATGGTTTTGTATTGTTTATTTTTTTATATAAATTAGGCAGTAAGATTTTTTTTTAGATTTTTTAGATTTTAGTTCCATTTCTGTCATCAATAAAAGGGAATTGCGATTTCAAACTTAAATAAACAAAAATATGTGAAAATACCAGAAAGGAAAGATATCTGTGATACATAAATAAGTGCTTTATACTATACAACATGTAAAATACAAAAAATGTATAAATAAAAAAAATATTATGTTTATAAACGCATCACATTCGAGATAATGAATTATATTTTTTTAATATTTCCATTTCTTCGCTCTGGCAAGTATAAGTCCGGCATTAGGTTCCGCCATTCAACACGCAATGCCTCCAAGAAATGCCTGATTCATCGAAAAGTGGGGAACGAAGTGTCCTAACACTAAGTTCCCTCTGTCTAACATGCTATATATAGCGTGAATTAGTTAATTACAAAATTACATGGATAATTTCAAAGAGTAGGTAAGTATATGAAATATGTATATTTTTATATTACATAAAAAAAATATTGAGGCCGTCATGGCGCAGCGAAAAACCTGTGACTGTAGATGCGAGTTGTTTGCTCAATCTAAACTGGGAAGAATTATTATATTTAAATTGTTTACATTTCTACATTCTAGACATAGCGCGATATTGAGTTCCGCCACTCAACATGCAATGTCTCGAACATCGGACGGAAAGTGGGGAATAGAGTGTCTTAATGTTATGTTCCCCTTCTGTCTACCAAGCCATCAAGGATACATGAAGCTAAAAAAAAACATTTGTTTATTAATATACATATATTAAAAAAAAAACAATAAAAACAAGGAACGACCATAAAGTACCTACAATATAAAAGTACAATTTGAACAAGGAACCAAAGGGACACATATCGAGACACATTTATTCCATACAAAATGTACATGACTCATACAAAAAAAGCAAACGTGTGTAATAAATTTCAATTGCTGCAACTTTATCCCATGCCTGTTTAGTTAGACTTCATTAATTTATTATTTACAATTGTACCAGCGGCCGTGTATCTGAGTCATTATCGTAATGCTTATGTACTAAATAAAACCATAGAGATTTCCATTATATTGATAACTGGCGAACCCTCGCTCGCGGCTTCGCCCGCTTGAACTACACAGTTATATGTTCTAGTCTGAATTACTTTAGTGTTCTAATAACATTATAATTTTTAAGACAATACCCGTATATTTCAAATAAAAGTTTTAGGCAAATCAATAAAACATAATTTGCTACAAATTTTGTTGAACAAAATACTTTAAATTATTATTTACATTTTCGTTAAATCTAAATAAAATAAAATAAGAATTTAAATTTATTTAAATTTTAATAAACACTAAACGTTAAGCATAGTTTGCCGAAATTCAATCATATCATATAGGTAATTTAAATTAACATTCATGTAAATCAGTTAAGCGGTTTCTAAGGATAGCGTGAATAAATGCGCAGACAAAACTAAAAATTTTAAAATCATTGTTTTGGGTTCTATCCAGCGATTCCAGATTTCCTCCTGGTAAAAAGTGGGATTTTTTGAACATTTTAAGTTAAAAAGCATGTTCTTTCGCCAAAAGCGGGACAATTATTTTGAGTGTTTAATAATTTTTTTTTGTTTCTCAGTTTAAAATAAATCTTTCAATGGTGATAAATAGCATTATAAAATATTTTTTATTCGAAAAGCGTGACAATACTTTAATGATATTGTTGTGGTTTATCATTCGTAAGGCAGTTAAGTCTTCAGAATAATTATACACAAGTTAAAATAATAAAAAAAAATCGGGACATGTGGCAACACCAGTTCTATCATTGATACATAAAACAATTTCCCAAATCAATTACAATTTGATTAGTTTATATTATTATTTTTATATATTTTTTCTTCACTAATATTGTATATATTAGTTAAAGTATTTTTAGCTTAACGCCTTTGTTGCGTATGGCATGGTACAGAATGCCCATTTTTTAATTTCATCGAGGTATTGCGTGTTGAATGGCGGAATTCAACGGCGCACTCTTAAAGGAGCGAGGAAACAGAAGTCAAAACCGCGTTCTGCCGTGTGAACGGGAAAATGTAAATAATTTAAACATCCTTTTAAATGGAGTGAACACAGAACATTCATTGATACTCTCATCACATTGATATCAATTTAAGAATCACTGCAATTTTTTCTTGAAAATTATTAGAAAATTAAATACCATCTAAGTTTGTCTCAACAGATCCTGCAAAATATAAAAAAAAAACAGAGGCTTAAAAGTATCATGCATGATTTTATATTATGATTATTATGATTTTAAAAAATATGACAAAATTATGTTCCTAATAGAAGTCAGCCGTTGCACAGACGCACAAGACTGTAAATGTAAATGTGACAGGTTAGGTGTTTCTTTTCCACTCAATGAAATGAAATATTTTATATTTTAATTTTTGGCTCTGGTAACAAGGCAAAGCACGATGTCTTAATACTAGACTCCCAGGTTCCCTCTGCGTACCCTGCTATGTACAGAAAACAGAGGGAAGCTACAAAAAGTATATTAATATAAAGTAAAATTAATATTAACTTTTTAAAAACATACAATAAAGTGTTGTAATGTTTAAATTCTTTTATTCATTAATGACTGGCAGTTTGTAAATGGGAATATAATTATTATTTTTTATCTACATTTAATTGAAGTAGTTAAAGTCAGTAATGATATTAATTAGATAACAGATTAAAGTACATTACATATGAGTCACTTTACTAGGATAATACATATTAAATTGTATTACCAATTAAATTAATCTAAATTAAAATATAAAGGTAATTAAATAATTTAACATGATTATTATGAGTTTCATTCTATAATCAAGCTAAGGTGGGTATTAATAAATTTAATAAAATAAAATATAAATTTTCAAAAAAAAACACTGAATGACTAAAACTAGTTTTACTTCCTATGTTGTCCTATCATAAAAAAGAGTAAAGTGAATACAATTGTTTTCTGTGCATTTGTTTTGTGTTAGACTGATTGGAAATACAATTATTTAGGCCCACAATGGAGAGTCAATTATTTTAATTCGGAGAAATTTAATAGTGTTAAGTTCGGGCACTCAACATGCAGTAACTAAAATTTGGGATTTTATGGTATAAATAATACAAAATTACTTAATAATCAAGAAAACCTTTGCAATAGATTTATAACAATGTTTTTGTCTAATCATATTAATATTATAAATGTTAATGTAAGTTTGTTCTTTATGCTTTCACTCCAAAACTACTTAAATATTAATAGTGAAACTTTATATACACATATTCTTAGAGGTATAAAAAAGGAAAATACTAAAAAAATATTATTCTTTGGCTAAAATATGATAAAAAAATTTTAAGCAAGCAAAGCCATGTTTAAGTCTCTAGTAAGTAATAAGGGTAAAACGAATAACAAATATATCTTAGTAATTAGTTGTAATTATTAAGTAACTATTGTTGGTTAATTATTATTATGAATAAAAGGTAATTAAGTTACTTATTAATGACCAGAAAAAAACAGGTAGCAAAAAAGGAGTATGTATGGAATGAATGCTTTGTTTAATATTTTTTTTAAAGTCAACTCATTTGAAATGACAAGTAATTTTCTAGAGGCATTTTATTCCACTTAATCCATTTATGGCAGGATTTGTAATGAGTAAGAGTTTCAAGAATTTATATGTTGAGAAGCAGAATTCAATAACCATTTTGATGGCAAAATTAGAAGAAAATGAAAAGAAAACAGAATATAAATAATTAATTCTCCTAAGTAGTGACAGAACCTATGATCATCAAGTTGAGCGTCAGTCAGATGTAGTCCCATTGAGACCCAATGGCCTCACAATTTAACTAACAACTGTATATTAATAAGATAGTAGTTTTATATTCTAAAATAATAAATTGTTCATTGCTTTATTTTACTAAAATAATAATTTGATGATTATACTAATAAAAACAATTGAAAAAAAAGGCTTGCAAATTATTTGTTGATATTAAAGATTTTAAATTAGGGCATGTAAGGTACAGTTTTAATAATAAAACTTTATTTTAAAAATTATAGATAAATAGTGTATTGTGTCATACTTGCAGGAAATTTAAATATATATAATATAAACAATTATTTATATTAGTCATCTATGTCCTATTTTAATCCCTGTTAGATATGCCATTTTTAAGATATCTCTAATTATGAATATTTTTAATATGTAAGGACCATCACAATGTAATCTATATATTTTAACTTCACATATCTTCTGAATAATAGGGCAAAGCAGAGAGTTCTTTGTTTTATATTATATTATTTAATAATTCGGCTCACATAACATAACTAGGTCATAAAGGTTAAAAAAAACATTCCATACTATACAAAGTTAATATTACTCATTTGTCTATGTTCAAAACAAATAGTCATTGTTTATTTATATTCAATTGAAAGACTACATTTATATAAAATGTTTTAGCTTTACACTGTATTCTATATATAACAAGGTAGCCAGACTGAACTCATTTCTAATATCCTCCATTCCCTTCTATTCCATTGTGATTTGTTGAGTTTTGGAAATAAATAATACATATTAGCTTATTACTTGAGATGAAAATTGGAATCTAACCCACAACCATTGAGTTGAAAGTCAGACACTGTGCTGATGCACAATAACAGCCAATAAAATGTTTTACTTATTTTTATGCTAATGATTTGGAAATTAGCTTAAAATACATAGTAAAATATATTTTCTTAAGTAATTTGCAAGTTGTGTCAAAACTTTTACATACTTAAAAAATCCCTTCCCACTTTAACTCTATTTTAATCTATCTTACTATCAAACTGATTTTAATGTGGTCTGATAGACAAATGTGATTTAACAGAAAGGTTTATGTATAATACATGCAAATTATGGTAATGTAATCCAAGCAACAAAAGCTGTGAGCTTTAAAATAATATATGAATAAAAATACATGAAATCATAAACTTCCCATCATGTTTCATTGGCATTGTTTTGATTTTATTTAGAAAACATGGACATACTCATGACAAAGTCATTCTAGATATATTTCAAATATGTATATTAATAATATATGTTTTATGCCTCATCCAGCAATCCAGTAATATTAAAATTTAAGATAATCATGATAAAAGTATTAAATTGCTTATAAAAAATGGACAATACTCAAGGACAACAAACTTCTTTATTCATATGTTTACAATAAAATTGAGTTTACATTTAATAACATAATATACAAATTAAAAGAACATTACATTGTTAAATTTATACACCTTAATGGTTATGCAATTCATTCTTTGTTAAGCACATTCTTAAAAGACAAACATCTTATATGATAATGTAAAGTAATTATTTATTAATATAATGTATAATAAAGAATATATTATGTAAATTATACATTTGAATCTTTTTAAAGTATATTCTATGTGTAATGTGTAGTGAATTAAAAAAAAAGTGGACTAGAATAAAAGACAAAGTAAACAAACATACCTCTCGCGCCTGCGTCATATCGACAGCCCATGCTTGTAAATCACACTTGTTACCCACTAACACCATGGGAACTTCCTCTGCATCCTTAACTCGTTTAATCTGCTCCCGGTAGGATCCAATGTCCTCGAAACTCTTAGCACTGTTCACAGCGAAAACAAGCAAGAATCCTTCACCAGTCCGCATGTACTGGTCTCTCATAGCCGAATACTCCTCTTGGCCTGCCGTGTCCAAGATATCTAAAAGACACGTCTCACCGTCTATCACAACTTGCTTCCTATACGAATCCTCGATAGTCGGATCGTACTCGTCCACGAAATGATTTTGTATAAGCTGTATAGTCAATGCGGATTTACCGACGCCGCCAGCCCCTACCACCACTAGCTTGTACTCGGTCATCTTGCGACGAGATATGAGTAGTATTTTTCGTAACACTAAACGTCACTGCACTAAGAAACAACGCCCAGACCGACGCGCCACACCTTCGATATTACTCACATCGGCATGGCTGTCACGACCTGTTATGTATGTTTATTGCACTCACTGTACCCGTAAAACGGCTAATTAATGTATTATTAGAGTCAAATGCAATAAATAACAATGAGGCAGTTCACTCACCCTTCTACCACAGACTAAGTTACCACAGATAACTGATTGTGTAAACGGTATCTAGGATAGAATAAGTAATTAAAGATCACACGTGACAGTACAGATTATGGATATATTTTATTATTATATTATTAAAATATTTTATATGATAATATTGTAAAAATACCTATTAAAAATATAAAATATTACAAATTAAAAAGGTATATTGTAGGAAAATATTAGAAATTAGTAAAATCTATTCGTTCAGAGGCCAATGAGCTACGTAGTTCAAATATTAAGATGTAGAGGGCGATGTATAAACTGTTTATGCAAGTACTGATATTTACAAAAAAACCTATAAACTTTACAAATAAACCACTAGAAAATCATATTCATTAGTCAAAAGCTACAATTTTTAATAAAAAATAAATAAAAAATATTTTTCTAACTGGCTGACATAATAAATACTTAGGTTCAAAATAAAAGAAAATAAAATTGTCATAATTTTTATTGAGACATTGGTGACTGTACAAAAAACATATATTAGCAATTTTTATTAAATTATATAAAATGTCCTTAGAAAAGGAAGATGAGACAGATCCGGAAGCCTTGGAAGAAGCTGGAATTCTCGAGGCAGATGTCGGAGCTCACTTGTATGTACATAGACCTACCTTAAACATTATAGTATATTTCGAGTTCTTTATTTAAATTAATGTTAAATATGAAATAAAACAACATTGTTTTTGTTTAGAAATTATATCAGTATCACAACTACTACGCTTAAGGAGTTTTTTCAGCATTTCAGTAAACGGTCTCTGCAAATTTGTGCTGTCTATAACAAAATTTAATTAACTAATGAACGAGGCTTTTAAGTGACTAAGTGCTAGGTCAAAGTTATAACGATATAAATTCCACTTCCGTTCTCCACTTTCCGTCCCGTTCCGAGGTTTCTCTCACTGGAGCCCTAGCCACAGATGGCTAGGACCCTTGTCTCAACCTCCGAAGTGTTTTTTTTTAATTTTTTTAAACGTATATTTGATAATCATTTATATTTAAAAATGTAAAACTTATTTCTGTTATGTAATGAAAGTATGGACGTGTATTGAAACAAATGTATAGATAATACATTTGTTTCAATACGCTTCCATTCTCCACTTTCCGTTCCATTAGGTATAATTATAAATTTCTGTATGCATTATCGTATCTAGATTTATATCCTGAGAGGGCCTGGATTATAGCTTTCAAAAGATATGTTTGTGTAAATGTTGTTTTTTTTTAATTTTTAGAAGCAAATTTTGTTATAAGAAAAAATTATGGGGTGGGCACCAGACTATTTTGGAGTGGCCCGGCCCACCCGGCTCATCCCCTTCCTACGCCCATGTCTGTATGTTAACCATTACAGTTATATCAAATGGTATAGTTGCAGGATAGAAAGAAAAAAAATTGTGTCAAGGTACTAGTTCTCCATTTTTCGCCCAAATTTGGACATTGTATATTGAGTGGCGGAACTCAACGTCGCGTTTTTAATTTATTCTACGCAGTTTCTTACATTCATGGTAGATAATAATATTGACAATATACATGGTTATTTTTACTGTCTCACAATTCTGTTGAAATTGCAACAGAAATCCTTGTTCGGTGTATTCTAAATTAATCAAAGTATAAATAAGATGGACTCACACAATGTACAATCGATAACCAGTTTTTTTTATGAAAATAATAAAAATCAAATTATATACTAAAATACATTTTAAATAGTAATTAAAAAAAAATAATAGTAGTATATACGGTAAAAGGAATGTGAGTCTGAGCGAAAGGTGTGCGACGTTTTAGTCTACAGCGCTATTTTACAGCCTCATCCTAATTCACAATATTTAAATAATATAATTTATATAATAAGATTTTCGTTACAAACAAGATTATAACTTTACGCCTAGCTATTTGTTTATTAATATTTAATAAATCACACATTATAAATTATTTATGTTATTACTTGACTTGCACTTATAAACACTTGAATATAATAATTTTAATCAACTGTTAGCTAAATCATCGATGAAATCGTCATAAGCAATTTTTTTTATAGAAATGGCTCTATGAGAATATCCCTAGTGGTCTTGTTAATTTTTTCGTCGGGAATTCTTTTTTCTCATCTAGAATTTTTCCAACATGCACGGTGTGCTCATCGCGGAGTGTTTGGTTCGAGTCTTGTCGACGTGACCACATCTAAAGTAACTAAGGTCGCGGTGTTGGATAAAGATGAGGAGAGGAGAAAACATAAGATGTTAACATTTTTTTCACTTTATTAAAATGAAGTAGAATAAAAGATGTTAAATAATATTTTAACCAGAATATTATTTAAATTTTTTGAGGTAAAGCGCGGCGTTGAGTTCTGCCAATCAACACGTAATGCCTCCAGAATCGGGTAGAAAGTTCGGAACGGAGTGTCTTAACACTAGGTTCCCTCTGCCTACCGTGCTGTGTGCAGGATTTTTTTTAAATAAATATATTAATAAAAAATACTATGACTTGTCCAAGTCACATAATTTTATTTACATTACATTACATGTTTATTTTTTTACATTGCAAGCAACTTTCATAATATATGAAAAAAAATATTAGTTTATGCTAATATTAAGTAAGAGTTGTAACTGTTTTAATAATTTGTAGTTTAATTTATGGCTATGGCGAATAAAATATTAAAAGAACAGAAAAACCACAAAGTACTATCAAAGTATTAGGTAAGATTCACAATACATTGTCGGTCACGGTTTGTTCTCCGTCTGGTCTCATTCTTAAAAATAAATAAATCAGCTTCACGCTGTATCCCGCACACGGCAGTGTAGGCAGAGGCAACTTAGTGTTAAACACTCCGTTCCCCTCTTTCTGCCGAATTCTGGAGGCATTGCGTGTTGAGTGGCAGAACTCAACGCCGCGCTTTGCCTCGACACCAGAGCGAAGAAATGGAAATAAAAATGTAAGTAAATATTTCATTTCCTCGAGTGGGGATCGAACCCACAACCAGTCGGTTTTACAGTCACACTTTGTGCCACTGCGCCACGACTGGTTGATATTCTTATATGCGCGATTGGACCGGAGCTTCACTGGAACTATATTTTTAACAGATTGATATCGGTACCGAGAACGAACCGTGACTGGTACTACAGTGTGCATCTTCCTTTACGCCACTAGGTAACTTTGTTATAAAGCTTTTAGTGAAAATAAATTTGAAATAGTTTTCAATTTCTATCGGACGTTTGCTTTTAAATTGAAATTTATATCAATTTCCAGGAGGAATTTATTTCAAAGAATACTAGTAAAATTAAAATAAAAGTCAATTATCGGTACCGGTAGTTACAATGTTACTGCTATTCATGGATATGTTATCAATGTAAATGTATAAATTGGTATATTCATAGTCGTAAATTGAAAGTTAGAAAAAAAATTGCCATGGTTTATATATTATTAAAATTTGAAATAAAATCAAACAGCTTCACGCTGTATCCCGCGCACAGCAGGGTAGGCAGAGGGAACCTAATGTAAGACACTCTGTTCCCAACTTTCTGCCGAATTCTGGAGGCATTGCGTGTCAAGTGGCAGAACTCAGCGCCGCGTTTTGCCTCGACACCAGAGCGAAGAAATGGAAATATAAATTTAAGTAAATATTTCATCTCCTCGAGTGGGGATCGAACCCACAACCAGTCGGTTTTACAGTCACACTTTGTGCCACTGCGCCACGATTGGCCTCATATATTATTTATATATATTATTGATAACAGGGTATGCAGAGGTAACCTGGGAACCTAGTGTTAACACACTTCGTTCCACACTTTTCGCAGAATTCTAGAGCGGAATTCAACGCCGCGCTTTGCTTAGTTACCAGAGTGAGGAAATGAAAAGATTAATTATTTCATTCTTCGAGTAGGAATTGCACCCACAACTATATAGTGATTGTATTAGAATAGAATAGAATATTCTTTATTGCATACAAAAAAGATATATATAAAAAGAAAACCATAAAAAAAAATATATTATAATATAAAAATTTGACTATTTTTACAAGTTTTTTTATGTTATGATTTTCTTCTTTTTTTTGCCTTAAAAGTGGAAATAGAGCGTACGAGAAATCAACAGATAGTTTAATAGATATGACTTATTTATTTAAAAAAATATATATAATATTCGATTTATTAAAATTAATCTGCGATATCAACACGAGGACGTATCAAGTATTGTTTTTCAATTTCATATAATCCTCTTATTAACGGTGACATTCAATATTATTTATCAAGGATTACAACGTGACCACGGTCAATACGATTTTTATTGTGATTTTTTTATATAAGTTTACTGTAGATAATCTATATGTATTGTAATATAGTATTTTTTTAGCTTCACACTGTATCCCGCGCCATGCACTCCCACCACGAATGAGGTACCCCGTGTTAGTTTTCGTAAACGTGTGTTCAGAATTAGTTTGTTTTTTTATCTACGAAATAGTAGAAAAAGAGGCCAGTCGTGGCGCAAGGGCACAAAGTGTGTAAATCGACTGGTTGTGGGTTCGATCTCCACTCGAGGAGATGAAATATTTACTTAAATTTATATTTCCATTTTTTCGCTCTGGTGTCGAGGCAAAGCGCGGCGTTGTGTTCTGCCACTCAACACGCAATGCCTCCAGAATTCGGCAGAAAGTGGGGAACGGAGTGCCCTCTGCCTGAAAGACACGGTTGTAGATATGATTCCGACTAGGAGGAATGAATTGTTTTCATTTTCGCGCTATGCTAAGCAAGCAATGTCTCGAATATTTGGTGGAGAGTGGAGAATTTCGGAGTGTCTTAATAATTGGTTTCCTAAAGACAGAGACAAGCTAAGAAATATGTGAACCGAATAACTCGAAATTCTGTTAGTGCATCATAAATTCATCCATTTCCTAAATTGGATGAATTTATGATGAATATTAGTTATATACTGTTATTTTGTAAAATATATGTATGTATCACACTTTATTATATATTATGACACTGTGGCTTCGATAGTTTATATGTAAAATCAAAAGTCTGCTTCACTCTGTATCTCGCATGCACCAGGGCAAGGCAGAGAGAATCTAGTGTTAAGATACTCCGTTCGCAACTTTACGCTGAATACCGAAGGCCAATGCCTCGTGTAATGGCTGAACTCAACGCCGCGCTTTTGCCTCGACACCGGCTTATATGTGATTACAAATAATCGAAACGTAATTTTTATTTAATGTATATTATACCGGTTACTGCATTTAATTTGTAAGTCATTAAAACTTTAAAAGGTATAAGGAAATGTTATCTTATCCTTTTACACACAAACCATTCGCCGCTAAATGCAAATTTATTATATTCAAGTTAATTATAATGAGACTAAAACTTGGGCTTATACTAAACCAATTGATAATATTAGATATAATAAGTTCTTTGATTTTCACGATTATTACACATTTTAAATGAAACTATTTTAACCGGATTAATCGCGTATATTTGGTACTTTTATACATTTTTTGGAAACCCGACGTTTCGAACACTTTGCAGTAGTCCGTGGTCACGGGTAGACTGTGTGTGAAGTCTACCCGTGACCACGGACTACTGCAAAGTGTTCGAAACGTCGGGTTTCCAAAAAATGTATAAAAGTACCAAATATACGCGATTAATCCGGTTAAAATAGTTTCATTTAAAATATTAGATATGTTAGCATTACACTATTCTATTATATAATAAAATGTTTGTGAATGAGGCCGGTCGTGGCGCAGTGGCACGAGGTGTGACTGCAAAACCGACTGGTTGTGGGTTCGATCCCCACTCGAGGAGATGAAATATTTACTTAAATTTATATTTCCATTTCTTCGCTCTTTCCATTTCTGCCACTCAACACGCAATGCCTCCAGAATTCGGCAGAAAGTGGGGAACGGAGTGTCTTAACACTAGGTTCCCTCTGCCTATCCTGCTGGGTGCGGGATATAGCGTGAAGCTAATTTAATTTTTAATTTAATTTTAATAAAATGTTTTATTTTTAATTTAGACGTTTTGTTTGTGGTTAAATGTATTTTTTTTATTACCCGACTGCGGCGAAGCCCAAAAAGAAGGTTATATTTTTAGCGAATATTATTGCTAAAATATAACTCTCCGTGACTTGTTCTTTGTAACTGTTAAATCAGTTAACCGATTTTGATAAATGAGTACGTCGTTTACGACATTTGTCTTGATGGCGCGTGTGTTACTGGATACATATATTTAGTTTATGCACTCGGGCTTACTATTTTGTTTATAATATAAGTAAATAATAAAGTACTCATTTAGAAAAGGTAAAAAAAATTGGACGTAGTACGAACTCACGCTTCTCGGGAACCATCCAAGCGCTCTCCCCTAAGCCACACAATTTAATCAAGCTACGTCGAAATTCTTATACGATTCTTACAATTTATTTATTTTGTTGGCAATCATAGTTTATTTTTGTTGGATTTTTTAAAAAGCTTTAAAAAAGTTTTTTAAAAAGTATTGTTCCACACTTGAGAAAGAACAATATTTTTTAGAAAACATATTTTTTTTAACGTAACGGGATTTGAACCCGCGTCTCTTTGGGAACCATCTAAATGCTCTGATCAACTAAGCCATACATTCTCATCAGGCTACGTTGAAATTCTTATATACTTGTTACAACTTATTTTTGTTGCTAGCATCTCTGTAGGGAGATTAGTTGTAGTTTGTTTTCTAAAAAATATTTTAAGTAATAAGTAAGTTTATATTAAAAAAAAGGCAATTCAAATATCCGTACGCTCTTAGGGATTAAATACTGATACATAATTATATCTAATTCTAAAACCAGTTAAGTAACATATAAAGATAAAAATGCGTACCAGTATATTTTATAATTTAAAATTTACAAAGGGTACGGAGTAGAGTCGTACGTGGAGTTTACTTAAAATAACAGTAGAAAAAAATATAGTAGACCATCAGAGTGACTCAGCAACTTTGACGGTGTCATCAAGGAACGTGACTTCAAGTTTAAAACTTGTCGTTCAATTTATTTAATTTATTCATTCTTAAAGACATGACGCAACTTTTACATACCTGGGACAATAATTAATTGTGCATATTTGTACTAATAAACTAGGTTTAAGTCTTGCAGAAGCTGTCCTGCCCCATGATTGTTGATTCGATTCCCATTTGAGGGATGAATTATTTAATTCTCTGGTTTACCTCAAAACCTCAAAACGCGGCTGTAATAACTACCTCTCAACAAATGTTCTTGATGAACGATTAGGACGGAAATTGGAAAACGGATTGTCTTAACACTATATTCTCTGTCCACACTGCTTTTTACATAATGAAATACAATAAAGAAGATAAAAACCATTTACATTTTATTTATAGTGATCAACAGCTAGCAGGCATAGATCCCAAGCTGAAAATCAACATGGATCCACAAGCTCATAGAGACCTGCGACCAGAAATGATGGTGATAAGGGAAGAGCTGCGTCAAGCTAAACAGCAGACTTTAGCCGTAAGTGGTCTTAATTTAAATTTAGATAAGATTTAGCCTGACTGGAAACGCGACAGGTTGTGGATTTGATTATCACTTCCCACTTCTTTTTCCTCGCTCTGGTAAAGGTGTGGCATTGAGCTCCTACAATGTATTAAATTGATTGTGTGGCATCGAATGTCTACAGAATTCGGCGAAAAATGTCTTGGAACAGAGTGTCTTGACACTATGTTCCCCTTGCCTTGAGTAGCGTTGCCATTAAACTAACCGGAAACACAATGTTCTACACATTGTGTTTCCGGTTAGATAGAAATTATTTAATAGGCCAAATAAAACAATTTTAGGTTCGTCGCACAGCGTTAAAGAAACTTTTGATGAAAGATTTTTTACAAGAAGATAGCGAGCTTCGAGCTATAGGATTGTGTTATGCTCCTCCCGATCCATAAATCTTACCTTGTTGTATAGAATGAAGAATAATAGAAGTAAATATATGCACTGGACAGAAATTTTATTTAAATAGTATATATGCGTTTTGTTTTAGTTTTCATTGGATTTTTTTAAATCGACTGAGATATTGAATACTGCAAAATATTTTTTTTTTAACTTTTTACACTGTATTTTGGATTTCATAGAAATGTTTAGGGGGCAAACTAGGGGTGTAATGTCTTTAAAATGACGAAAAGAGGAAACTTTGACTTGTCACTTGGTTTCAGATTATCTTTAATGTATGTGATAATAATATACATGTGTATGTATGTAGCGGATATATTTATTTAATTTTATCATTTTAAGCATAAATGGCTATGGAGTGTTAGAACAACAAGTGCTATTTGCTCATTGGCTTGTTCATGATAATTTTCAAAGTAAACTAATATACTACTTAAACAATTACAGTTTACTTTATAAATAGAGGCCGTTGTGACGCAGGGGCACAAGCCTGCGAGTATAACCGCCACTGTTGCAGATTCGATTCCCACTCGGTGGAATAACAAAACATTAAATAACATTTTCATGTCCTCGCTGTGATAACGACGCAAAGCGCGGCTTTGAGTTCCGCCACTTAATACACAGTATCTAAAGAATTCGGTGGAAAATGTGATACGGAAGTGTTTTAACATTAAGGTCCTGCCCACCCTGCTATGTAGCACGTAACAGGACAGACCTAAAAAAAAGAAAAAAACATAAAATTGATCGAAATCACTTTGAGTTTTGATTGAAATCACTTTGAGATGTAGGCTCGCAGAAGAATACTGCTTGGTTGGGCAACATACAGGCAACTGCGTGAAGTCTTTTCGTCACCGATACCGCAAAACCTAAAGACGAAGGTCTTTAACGAGTGCGTCCTACCAGTTATGACATACGGAGCCGAGACGTGGACTAACAGTGCGACTGGTCCACCACTTTAAAGTCACTCAGTATGCTATTAAAAGGGCTATACTTGGAATATCTCTGAAGGATCGAATTCGCAATGAAGTAATGCGACAGAGAACCAATGTTATGAATTATAATGATTAGCAGGCTGAAGTGGCAGTGGGCTGGTCACATTTGTCGCTGAACCGATGACTGTTGGGGTAAATGCGAATGTGGGACGTCCTCCAGCTAGATGGAGTGAGGACATTTGGAAAGTGGCTGGCAACGGCTGATGATGAAAATTGAGCTCAGTGGCGTGCGATCAGAGAGGCCTATGTCTAGCAGTAGACGAGGACAGGTTGAGGGTGATGATGAAATAATCACTCCCCCGATGAGATCCAACCCACAACAGTCACACGTGCACCCTCTATGCCTGTACTTGAGATCTTTTCTTTTATAAGACTAAGTTTCTACGTTCATTTTGGCGTCAATTCAGTCTATGACCTTCACAACGTATAGACTGATAGGCGAATGATGGACTGACGTGCGATATTACACGGTACTTTTACAACGAAAACTTTTGCGCGTTAACACTCTTACGTATGCATTTTAACAAGAAAAAGAATTAGATCTTGTGGTAATAATTTTCATTTTCACGTCTTCTATTTGACTACTGATTACATTTTCTTCAAAATGACTAAAAGTTTTTGTAGCACCTCGTTTCTTTTATATTTATTCACATATTGGGGATTCAAATTATGCCACAGGATAGGTAAAATTTTAAAGTAAGAATAAATTCTCTCGTGGGCTTATGGTAGAGAAGGGGACGTCGGGAGTGGCTGGGGTGACCGGAGCAGGCGCGGATACGTTGTGCGACAGCGGCGGTATCAGACCGACGGCCATTAAACTATAGTTCAGTCTGGTGTCATTCCGACTGACAAAAATTATCAAATTACTAGAATAACAGGTTTTATTTGCGCTCTTTTATTATATACCAAGTTAGCTAATAAGAACTATAACGCAAATGTTGCAACTAACATGTAGCTGTAAGATAATAAAATAAATTTACTAAAAATATACTGAGTTCTTGAATGAATTGATTGTGAATTTAATAAGAATATAAAATTTCATATTAAAGTAATTAGATTTTTTTAAATGTATGACATACATGACTCGTAAATAATTTACTAGTCACTTATACTCAAAATGACAAAATTTATATTTTTCTATAAAATAATTTTTATACAATTGGATGCTTGGACTTGATGGAGGGCTAAAAATAGGATAGTAATGAAGATACTTATGCTATAATACCCTTATCGACAGCTTATTTGTATATATTTTTTTATGAAAACAGATAAAAAGTTATTTAATCCTGATTGAAAGTTTTGACCATCACTGATACGTCAGTGCATTTTTATGCGATTTTATCTGTTTGTGTTTTTTTATATTTGTACTGTATCGCACTGCGTCAAATAATTTCCAGAGATAAGTGATAAAATATTGATTAGAAATTGCATATTTTTGAACATTATTGTCTGGCAACAGAGAATGCAATTAATTAAATATTTTTAACATTTTTAAAGTGTTATTCCACACTTAGGAAAGAAAAATACTTATTTAGAAAACGTATAAAAATATAAAAGTATCACCATAACACCATAATGGTTGCAACTATGCTATTTTAATAGAAAGTATCTAATTGACTATAAATGTACACACAAATATGTCACGAAATAATAGTTTCCATTGTGAAAATTATATAAGACTAGTGGGCGCGGGCAGCTTCGCCCGTTTATTTGCACCCTTAGGGGTGTATTCTAAAAAAAAACCACGAAACACTTATTCAATAAAATATTTTTAAGAGTCTGAATTTCAAATTTTATAAAAATTGGTGCCGATTTAAAAAAAAATCCATACAAACTTTCAACCTCTATTTCCCTTTAGGGTTAAAATTTTTCAAAATCCCTTCTTAGTGGATGTCCAGACTACCAAAATAAATATCTCCAAATTTAACGTTTCTACGCACAGCAGTTACGGCTGTGCGCGCGTCTTACCTCAGTCAGTCGGAACATGTCCTTTTATATATATAGATTTAAATAATCATCATTCAGGATCATCAGTCCATCAGTCTGCACTTACACAGTCAGGTTCCCATCATTCATGAACTGAACTGATGCCAGAATGAACGTGTAAGCTACGTCTGACGTCCGTCTAAAATAGACCTATTGTACAACCGGAAACTTATCTCACATCTACACATCTATAAGTATGTATATGACACAATAGATTGCAGAGTCCTCTTTCTATGTTAAGATTGTAGAGTTAATAAATAACTATGTTCTTTTTGACCTACACCATATCAGGATAACAATCAGTGGGTTTATATAGCCAATTAAGTATATAACGTAGATAGATAGATTTCCTTTATGTATGCAACATAAAAGAAATAAACATTTTACAAGAAAAATAAAAATAACAATGTAAAACGAGAAAAAAATAATAAAATTAGCTTCACGTTGTATCCCGCACACAGCAGGATAGGCAGAGGGAACCTGGTGTTAAGACACTCCGTTACCCATTTAATTACACGTTACACACTAATAATAAATAAACACATTTTGCACATAGAGGTAGTGAGGCCGGTCGTGGCGCAGCGGCACGAGGTGTGACTGCAAAACCGACTGGTTCTGGGTTCGATTCCCACTCGAGGAGATGAAATATTTACTTAAATTTATATTTCCATTTCTTCGCTCTGGTGTCGAGGTTAAGCGCGGCGTTGAGTTCTGCCACTCAACACGCAATGCCTCCAGAATTCGGCAGAAAGTGGGGAACGGAGTGTCTTAACACTAGGTTCCCTCTGCCTACCCTGCTGTGTGCGGGATACAGCGTGAAGGTAATTTAATTTTTTTTTAATTTAGGTAGTAGGGCAAGGGCGACCTTATCACTATTAGTGATCTCGATCGTAAATACAGTTTCACGCTGTATCCCGCATGTGGCAGACCAAGTAGAGGAATCCTAGTGTTAACAATAATCTATACCCGAATCCCCTCTTTCCGCCGAATTCTGGAGGCATTAGGTGTCGAGAGGTGGAACTCAACGAAGTAATTGGAGGCTAATGTAGTTGTGTGTATATAATTACTATAGATATTTATGTATATAATTAAAAAAAATGGCGAATATCATACATAAATAATGATTTTGTATCATAAAAGGCACGAAAAAAATATGAGAACAAAATAATAACCTTCCAAAGAGTGATGTTGTATAATGACTTGCTGCCGACGAATGGGAACTGCAAGTCATTTAATCAATTTAAATCATGTTTCTATTTAGCGATTACTCATTTCTTAAGAAGTAATTGTGTTATATATATGTGATGTTGGCTGAGGCCGTTGTGGCGCAATGACACGTCAGACTGTAAACGGGATGATCGTGGGATCTATCACCACTTTGGGGATTGGTTAAGTTTCAATTATGTGCATATCCTTGCTCTAGAAGACAATGTGCAGCGTTGAGTTCCACCTCTGAACACGCAATGTTTTAAAATTTAAGCAGAAAACGGGGAGTTGAGTGTTTTAACATTAGATTCCTTTTAGCCGTCATCTGTAAAAGGAGGAGGTTATCAATTCGACTGTACTTTTTTAACTCTATTATGTGGGAAAAGAACGTGAAAAAGAAATGCATTGTGTATGAATTTATTATGTTATGATCTTTTTCATAAGTCAAAATTAATTTTATAGAAATATATATAACAATAAGAAAAAACCAGCCAAGCGCGAGTCGGAATCACCCAACGAGGGTTCTGTACAAATTTCAGGATTGTGATTGGGAAATAACTTATAGGTTTTGATGATGCGGCGAATAAAGTTAACAAATTTAAATTGTATGAAATGAACTTGAAATATAAGTTTGTAAGGTTTTTTTTCTATGAAATATCTATAAATTTATCCTTTTAGGATTTTTTCCTTTATTTGTATTGTAAAATCTTATTTCGTCCTAAATTTTATAATTGTAGATGAGAGTATACTATAGATTTTGATTACGCGGTGATTTTCGTACAAAATAAAGTAAAAATTATACATAAATTTTCATGTCTTGTGACTGCGTTGTATAAGAAGCTTTATTTCTGTGCTCCAAGGAACTGTAAACCTGAATATCTGATATTAATTTCAGATTGATATCTTAACGCGATCTCAAGTAAAATGGTTTTGACAGATAGAAAACTATGAGATTCTATAAGGTTTTCCTTTCCGTTTTTTTTCCTTTTGAGGTACAGATCCATAAAAGTGGATTAATTGTTTTAGTTTGGTTATCTATACTGTTATGAATTAAATAAATATCTAGTAATTTAAGTGTTTTGGGAATTGATTTGATTTTGCTTGCACAAAATATCTTATTTAATAGAAAAATGTTTAGTGTTTAGCAAACGTAGTTTTTTTCCATAAATTCTGATTTCGCAAAAATTCCGAGTTAAAACATAGATTATATATTGCCCCACAAATCTCTATCTATCATTGAAAGAATTGCAAGCACTACGTGAATACTTGGGAGCGTGTCAACTTACTTGGAGAATCTTTAATCTTGTAGTGTCGTCTATTTTATAATCATACAATCTGGACATTTTTTCTTTTCATATAAATAATAATTTACAAACAATAAAACATTGAAAACTAATGTAAATCAAATGTTTTGTTTCCCATTCAAATCATGCTCTTAGTAGCAATTTTGTCAAATAACATAATTTTAAAAAATGTAAATCCGACCAGTAGGTTCAGAGATCTTAGCGTTTAAACAAAAAAAATTCCCCCGCTTTTCATGTAAACAGTTCCGTCCAAAATTGAGTAGAAACATCTTTAAACTTAAATTGAGTGAATCATCGAACACTATTTCTTGACTTTTCAAAACGTCATATTGTTTATTTTAACGTTTACAGTTTGTATTCAATGAATAATTCACACATTCTAGACTCCTTTTGTTTAATATATCAAAGATAGGATTTTTTGATATTTTATATTTTTTTTAAATTTTCTGTAGTTTCTGATTTCTAAAATTGCTTGAATATTTTTTTTCCATCGCACTTGATACATAATTAGCGTTTATATCCCTATACTAGCAGCAGTTGAAGGTTGCATGACATTCGATATACATAATTACATACATATCAACATTGTAATCTTTATTACGATAGAAATAAAGAATACACTGTATATAATTTAGTTTTAGGACCATTCCACGCGAAGCGGCCAGGTAAAAAAGTAAAGATCTCCAATTTTGGTTATTTTTTAATATGTTGGACCTACACGGATCCTCAACACAATTGCACAATATTTTCCCAAACAGCGTGGCCTTCCTTTATAGAACTTTGTGGGACTTATCTAGACACTATTAAACAATTCACAATGTGAACAGATTCACAGACAATAAATCAAATTTTATAAATTATTGCTATATGTCTGAAATTTATATGTAATAAAATAAAAACCATTTTTTTTTCTATGAAAAATTAAATAATGTTATTTAACTAAAATAATATTAAATAGTTCATTTAATGGGCAATCTATTCAATTACTTTATTTATTTATTATTAATCTTTAATCTATATATATAAAAGGACTTGTGCTGACTGACTGAGGTAAGACGCACGCAGAGCCGTAACCGCTGATGATAGAAACGTGAAATTTGGGCCGATGTTTATTTTCATATTCTAGACATCTACTAAGGGAATTTGAAAAATTTTAACCCTAAAGGGATGAAAGTTTGTATGGAAAAAAAAATAATCTGTACCGATTTTTATAATATTTGAAATTCAGACTCTTAAAAATATTTAATTGAATACGTGTTTCATGGTTTTTAAGAATTCACTCTTAATAAGCGGGCGAAGCCGCGCGCGCCCTCTAGTATCTATATATCTATCTATATATATAAAAGGACTTGTGCTGACTGACTGAGGTAAGACGCACGCAGAGCCGTAACCGCTGATGGTAGAAACGTGAAATTTGGGCAGATGTTTATTTTCATATTCTGGACATCCACTAAGAAGGGAATTTGAAAAATTTTAACCCTAAAGGGATGAAATAGGGGTTGAAAGTTTGTATGGAAAAAAAATTTAATCTGTACTGATTTTTATAAAATTTGAAAGTCAGACTCTTAAAAATATTTAATTGAACACGTGATTCATGGTTTTTAAGAATTCACCCCCTAAGGGTTCAAATAAGGGGTCGAAAGTTTATATGGAAAAATCTTTAAATTGCCACCGATTTTTATAAAAATTTAAATTCAGACTGTTAAAAATATTTTATTGAACACGTGTTTCATGGTTTTTTTATAATTCACTCCTAATAAGCGGGCGAAGCCGCGCGCGCCCTCTAGTATATATATATAAAATGACTTGTGCTGACTGACTGAGGTAAGACGCACGCAGAGCCAAAACCGCTGATGGTAGAAACGTGAAATTTGGGCGGATGTTTATTTTCATATTCTGGACATCCACTAAGAAGGGAATTTGAAAAATTTTAACCCTAAAGGGATGAAATTGGGGTTGAAAGTTTGTATGGAAAATTTTTTAAATCGACACCGATTTTTATAAAATTTGAAATTCAGACTCTTAAAAACATTTCATTGAATACGTGTTTCATGGTTTTTTTTAGAAGTCACCCCTAAGGGTGCAAATACGCGAGCGAAGCTGCGCGTGCCCTCTAGTATATATATATAAAAGGACATGTACCTGACTGACTGAGGTAAGACGCACGCACAGCCGTAACCGCTGTGCGTAGAAACGTGTAATTTGGACAGATGTTTATTTTCATAATCTGGACATCCACTAAGAAGGGATTTTGAAAAATTTTAACCTAAAAGGGACGAAATGGGAGTTGAAAGTTTGTATGGAAAAAAAATTAAATCGCCACCGATTTTTATAAAATTTGAAATTCAGACTCTTAAAAATATTTCATTGAACACGTGTTTCATGGTTTTTTTTAAATTCGGGGTGAATTTAAAAAAACCATGAAACACCCACTAGTACTGTATAATTAGATTTGAAAGAGTGCATGTCCACTAGTCGCTTACGTCTTCGAGCCCTCCTAACTCCTAAACTAAACACTACAATCAAAATATTATGCAATTGTAGGTGGTGCGTGTAGGTTTAAAATATTAAAAAACAACCAAAATAGCTGACCTCGACTTTTTTACCTGGCCGTTTCGCGTGGAATGGACTTATAACCTCTTTTTATCTTATAAAATCATAACATGATTAAATACGACATTTATACGTCACGACTTCACTAAAGTATTTTTTGCTTTGTATTTTTGGCTTCATATATTTTTAATAAACAGCAAGATAACAGCCGCGATAATCGCCTAAGGTTCTTACGCATTAACTCTTACTAACCCTCCGTCACCCCTGATTAGGGTAAGGGTCTCGTGAAATTGGATAATGTGATAATTTGGCGTTGTAATAATTCTCCTGAGTACGTTCCAACTTACAGTCATCACTTTAGTAAATAATAAAATTTCTTAAAATCAGATTGTTAGTATGTTTATTATGTTCATATAATTTTATTTTTTTATGACTAGGTTTCTCTTTTACTCAGAATATTGAATTAAATGTTCAACACGTAGGCCCCTTAGAGAATATAAAAATGTTTTACTGTGACGCATCAGCCAGGATCTATCCCTGAATAACGCAGGTAATTGTCCAGATATGGTCACCAGTTAATAAGTAGGAATAATGAAAAAAGTCTAAACTAGAATTAAGGAATGGAAATATTAGTGGTGTTATAATAATAAAAACGATTATTATTAATTACAATGTTTCATATATTTATGTATGTATGTGGTTAAAATAAAATATTTATTTATGTCTTCCTCGAAGCATTAACTTGTGAAGTGGAGAAGGTAGTGGAGTGTCATTACGTACTTGCTAAAAGAGTTATTTTAACAAATCAACAATTTAAACAATCATATTAAGGAAATTTTAAAGATTATATATTTTTTGTAATATGTTCTGTCTATATCTACATATAAATAAAACTAGAAAATCTGTCTGTGATTACAATACAAAATAATTGTTTTTTTTCCAAGTGCATATATTTAAATTAAGATTTATTTTGTGCACTACAGTATAATAATAATAATAACTCTTTATTGTACACCCAAGAAGCGATACAGAAATACAATAAAAAAATAAAATATAAAGGTAAAAAAGGCGGCCTTATTGCTTAATAGCAGAGGAAATAGCAAATTAAGATAGGGATAGGCTGCAAATAGTATAGATTTAGGATTTAGTATAGATAACCATACTAAAATAATTTATATATGTTCTTAAATATAGTTTAAGTGGGTGAAGCCACACGGAGGCCGTTCGTAATTAATAAACATAATGGTTACGTAAGAATTACATTTCAATTTACATATTTAATAATATAATATTGTTTATATTTTATACACTGACAACTAAAATCTTTTACACTGTTCAGAAATATAGAAAAGAATTCAAAAGTGCTTGCGATAGTCTATTTGGACAAAGAAAGTTTTGAATTTAAATTTGTATATGAAGATTTAAAATATTTCCGATACAATAGATCCATAAAATATAAAATCAAAACATTGGTTTCAGTTTCAAGCTTTTTCACACGTCACTACTTCGACTTTTATAGTAACATCCTTCCATGCGCCAGCAGGGTTGCCAGGTAGGTTTCGAATACGACCTGCGAACCTTCAAAGAGTGCATCTCACTCCACCTTAAAGGCCAGCAACGCATCTGTAGTTCCTCAAGTGTTATACGGTGATCACTTACCATCAGGTGGCGCTTAGGCTTGTTTGCCTTGTATTTTTCTATTCTTGTATTTTTCTCTTCTTAAGCTTAGATTCTTTTTTAATTGAATATAAATTAAAAATTAAATCAGCTTCACGCTGTATCCCACACACACCTGGATAAACAGAAAGAATGTAATATTAAAACACTCCGTTTCCTACTTTCCGTCGAAATTTTGGAGGCATTACGTGTTGAGCGGAACTCAACACTGGGCTTTTGTCTTTATTTCTTCCAGTGGCGATCGAACTCACAAGCAGTCGCGTTTACAGTCACACTTTGTGCCTCTGCGCCACGATTGGCATTTTATAAAAACAATCTATACAAATACACTGATCCACACCAGCTTCTTCGACGCCCTCACAGCGTCCTTCTAGATTCCGACGATACTATTACTGCCGCAGTCGCCCAGTACCTAGGCAAAGTTCATTCCTCAATCTAACGAAACATTTTCCGCCGCTGTAAGAAAAAATAGCGGTAACTTTTTTAAAATGCATTAGCCATATATGAAAATTATATTTAACGTAAGTGGCTTATATTCAGTTTCTTTATATATAATAGGAGATGAAATATTTACTCAAATTTATATGTCATTTCTTCGCTCTGGTGTCGAGGCAAAGCGCGGCGTTGAGTTCTGCCAATCAACACGCAATGCTTCCAGAATTCGGCAGAAAGTGGGGAACGGAGAGTCTTAACAGTAGGTTCCGTCTGCCTACCCCACTGAGTGATGGATAGAGCGTGAAGCTGATTTGATAATTATGTTATCTTTCCTACTGAAATTGCTTTATACTCCATAATGAAAACTATCCTATTAGTTACATTAATCTTTGACCTATTATTGCCATGATAAAATTCATTTACTACCATCCAGTAGTTATCGATATTTTAAGTAATTTATATTTTTTGGTTTTTAATTTTTTCAAGGACTCTATAATGAAAACCGGAATGAAACTAAAAAAACCTCCAGACCCTAGGCTACCACCAGACAAAAAAAAAACATTAATTTCTGTCTGGTAGTTTTTTTTAGTAGTCAGAGCGCCTGGTCGGTTTCCAGGAGGCGCGGGTTCAAGTCCCGCTACGTTCAAATTTTTATACGTTTTCTAAATAAGTATTTTTCTATATATAGAGATTATTATTAATTTCTCATAATTGAGATCGTTACCCTAGGTGCTATATTTACAATTATAAATTATATTAACATCTTAATAAACTAATGATAATAGTTTTGAATTGTGTTCTTTACAGTCGTACGATTTGCTATGAGTAAATAACTTAATAATAATCTTAATAATAACTTATGGGATGTGAAAATTTGCTCTGTAAAAATAAAAAAAGCAGGCAATAACACCATTTAAAAAAATGTTCTTCTAAACAAAACACGAAATAATTTTATATAACAAAAAAAAAATGAAGTTTGGTTATTACGCTCATCCTCAAATATCGTATCGTACACGTTCCGTGTAGAATAAATGTTATACATACACGCACACACCTACAGCTGATGTTGATAAAATATAATTTTACTATCAGTACTAACCAGTATTTTATACTTGTTGCTTGTGTTTCTATATTGTGAAGAGTCATCGTTGTTTATGTAGGTTTTTTATTTTATTTATATATATATATACATATAAAAATGTGTTAATCGTTTCTTCAATGAAATACTGTATGTATGTATATAATTTTATGTGAATTTAAAGTTAAAAAAGTAGTAGTAGTTTTCTAAGTTAAATAAATATATAAATCCTTGCTTCCACAATAAAAGTTGTAAAATTTAATTAACAATTAAAATAGATTACTAATAAATAAGTTGAAAAAAAATAAATTAAATCAGCTTCACGCTGGGTGTGCGGGTATACAGCAGGGTAGGCCGAGGGAACCCAGTGTTATACTGTTATACCAGTGTAACACTGCGTTCATCGTTGGATAGTTTTTCTTTTTTGGATAAGCCTTATCTAATGAAAGAATGATGAAATTTAAATCCAAAATGCGTTATAATTATATTTTTCAGCAGAACAGCTTTTAATATAACCAGTCGATTTTACAGTCACACTTGCGCCACTACTGGCCAACATACATAAGTTAAAATAAATTTAATTAAATCAGTTTCACTCTGTATCCCGCACACAGCAGGATAGCCAGGGGGAACGGGGGAACTTAGTGATAAGACACTTACCGCCGAATTCTAGAGGCATTGCGTGTTGAATGGAGGAACTCAACGCCGCTATTCGCCTTGACACTAGAGCGAAGAATTGGAAATATAAATTTAATAAATGTTTCATCTCGTCGAGTGGGCATCGAACCCATAACCAGTCGATTTGAAGTCACACTTTGCACCACTCCAAATTTGATATATTTATTTCAAAATTTAATTAGTATTGTAGCAAAAGTTCTTAAATTAAATAAATATATAAATCTTCCGCAATAAACGTTTTAATTTACAATTGACATAGATTAATCTATATATATAAAAGGACTTGTGCTGACTGACTGAGGTAAGACGCACGGAGAGCCGTAACCGCTAATGGTAGAAACGTGAAATTTGGGCAGACGTTTATTTTTATATTCTGGACATCCACTAAGAAGGAAATTTGAAAAATTTTAACCCTAAAGGGATGAAATAGGGGTTGAAAGTTTGTATGGAAAAAAAAATTAATCTGCACCGATTTTTATAAAATTTGAAATTCAGACTCTTAAAAATATTTCATTGAACACGTGTTTCATGGATTTTAAGAATTCACTCCCAAAGGGTTCAAATAAGGGGTTGAAAGTTTATATGGAAAAATCTTTAAATTGCCACCGATTTTTATAAAAAATTAAATTCAGACTGTTAAAAATATTTTATTGAACACGTGTTTCGTGGTTTTTTTAGAATTCACTCCTAATAAGCGGGCGAAGCCGCGCGCGCCCTCTAGTAATAAATAAGTTGTTAAGCTATAAAGTAAAAACAATTTAACAAATATATTTAAAATTCCTATTTTTTGTGTATTTCTTTAGAGAAATCTGTGTTATTACAGAAGAATTGAGTATTAATTATACAAAACTATTAAAAGCTGTTTTTTTTAATTTATGATAATGCATTAACGCATTAACATTAACATAACAAATTTCATCATTCTTTCATTAGATAAGTGTTATCGAAAAAAAAAACTTTAACCGATATGCGATATAATGTATTTTTTATGTTTTATATACAAATGGCTGTTGTGTGGTATATTTATGTATTTCACTATTTGTTGCTACTTATTTGAATATAAAAAAAATAAGAAACGAAGCTAAAAGAAAATGATACTAAAAATTATAATAACTTATAGTCAACACTGAATGCTTCTAGAATTCGGCCGAAATTGGGAAACGGACTGTCTTAACTCTAGGTTCTCTCTGTCTATTCTGCTGTGTGCGGGATACAACCTGAAGCAGATTTTATTTATAATGATGAGAGTAATAATTACTTATTACGTTATATTTTTTCTTAACTACACAATAATATTCGTAGGTACATATGTAATAATTAAGTAACTTAAGTTCTTTAAATAGTTCTTTGATTAGGATTATTAAAACATTCATCAAATTCTATTATCCTGTTTGTCTGTTAAATGAGAGATGTAGTGTGAAATTAAGAAAAAAGAAACCGGTTAAGTGCGTGTCGGACTATCCCCACCGTGGCTTCTGTGCCTATTTCAGGATTGTAGATCAACGAGAAGTACAACTTCTAAAAGTTTACCAACTTCAGTTATTTTATATATTTTGTATGAAATTAACTATAAATATAAGTTCGTTATGATTTTTTTCTAAGAAATGCCAATAAACATTCACTTTTCGGAATTTTAGCTTTACTTGTAGGTTCTCATTTAGTTCCAAATTTCATATCTGTAAGTCCACGAGAACTACCCTTTACGTTTTAATTCCACAGCGGATTTGATATAAAATGCAGCAAAATCGGTTCATAAAGGCTCGTATCTCTTTGATTGCGTTGACTTAGAAGTTTTATTTTTTCTGTGCCTCTAGGGAAAAAAAATCTTTTCAGCTTGAAATCTCCACGTGAGCTTGAGATAAATAGCCTTGACAGACGAACAGACGGACAGACAAAATGATCCTATAAGGGTTTCGTTTTTTCTATTGTAAAGTTGTCTATCTGTAAAGTCGGTCTACGGACGATAATATAACGTGAAAACGTCATAAGAAATCATTGATGACAAATTACATAATTTTATTGAATTGAATTATTATTACTAAATTATCGTTATTTTGTATAATACAAAGAAGGAGTTAAATAAAAATTATCGTTTTTTTTCCCATAAATTAACATTTATTTGCACTAGTTAATTTAAATATTTATTTACTTAAAGTATACAGATTTATTATAAGTAACAATGTGCGCTTTAATTATAAGTAACAATGAATGAATAGATACGTCACACGCCGAACGTTTAGGCCAATCGTGCCTCTTTATGGCTTGTTCTGCGCTCTCGCTCGCACGCTCGGTTCAGGCGGAACGTGACGATTAGTCATGCTTTGCAGCTGGCGTTCATAGATTTATAAGACGTAATTAAGTCAAATTAAAATGAGGCCAGTCGTGGCGCAGCGGCACAAAGTGTGGCTGTAAAACCAACTGGTCTACGATCCCCACTCGAGTAGATAAAATATTTACTTTAAAAAAAATAATTACTAAAAGCTTCGCTCTGATGTCGAGGCAAAGTGCGGCGTTGAGTTCTGCCACAATGCCTCCAGAATTCGGCAGAAAGTGGGGAAAGGAGTGTCTTACTGTGCGTGAAGATGATATGATTAAGTCAAAATGCTTTAACCTAATGCTATTTGTAGTTCAAAGACGTGTATTTTTAAGTAAAGGTACTTGAAATCTCATATAATAATTCATAAATAGTTGGGAACTAGTGGATATTGCTGTAAGACTATTGAACTAATATATTCACCTCATTAGACCCATCAAAATACAGTGTTAAAGCATTAAATTGAAAGAAAGTAATTAAAATTTCACGGAAAACAGTGTTTTAAAACAGTGTTTAATATAAATATTCGTGTATTGAACTACGAGTGCACTTGATTATTTGTAAATGTACCTATATATTTCCGCAGCATGTCTATAACGAGTCTTATCGTGCTTCAACATTAACATAACGATATGTAATATACATATATAGTTTTCAAAGTTATTTCGCTGTTTCCAGAATATATAGGTATTTAAAGTGTATTCAAATTCAGCTTCACGTTATATCCCTCATATAGTAGGGTAGGCCGAAGAAACCTAGTGTGAGCACTCCGTTCCTTTATTTTCCGCTGAATATTTCGAGGCGTAGCTTATTGGCGGAACTCAACGCCACTGTTCTTTTGTCTTGGTGCTAGAGCGAAGAAATATAAATATTATTAAATAATTCAAAATTCATGAGGCCAGTTGCGACGCAGGGGCACAAAGTGTGACTGTAAAACCGACTGGTTGCGGGTTCGATCCGCACTCGAGGAGATGAAATATTTACTTAAATTTATATTTCCATTTCTTCGCTCTGGTGTCGAGGCAAAGCGCGGCGCTGAATTCTGCCACTCAATACGCAATGCCTCCAGAATCCGGCAGAAAGTGGGGAACGGAGGGTCTTAACACTACGCTCCCTCTGCCTACCCTGCTGTGTGCGGGTTACAGCGTGAAGCTGATTTTTATTAAATAATTCATTCCCCCGAGTGGGGAATGCACCTACAATGGTCGCGTTACAATTACATCCTTGTGCCGGCGGCACCATTTATAGGTGTATAATTGTTGTTTGTACATCAAATCTTATTCTATTGTTTCTCTCAACAAAGCAAAGTGCGGAATTGAATTTGCCCCACCCAACACGGCGGAAAGTAGGGAACGGAGTGTCTTAACACTAAGTATCTCCCTCTGTCTACTCTGACGTTTGCGGAATACAGCTTAAAGCTAAGAGTAATATATTTTTATTGATTTCTTTCAAATTTTTAGGTGCATGCAAGGTTATGCAACCCGTTTGACTGTAATGAATTGGTTTCATTTCTTTCGTTTCCTAAGTGCGGTGTTTAGTTCCGCCATTAAACACGCAATGTCTTAAAAATTGGGCGGAGCGAGAGAAATGGGCTGGCTCGAAACAAGTGTGAAGCTTCTTTATTATATATTTAAAAAAAAATCAGCTTCACGCTGTATCCTGCACACAGCAGGATAGGCAGGAACTGGAGGCATTGCACGATGAGTGGCGGAACTAGACGCCGCGCTTTTGTTTCGACACTAGAGCGAGAAATGAAAATATAAATGTAAATAAATATTTCACTTCCTCGAGTGGGGATCAAACCCACAACCAGTCGCATTTACAGTCACACTATGTGCCACTGCCCCACTATTTATGTATTTTTATTTAGTTAGTAAATAATATTATGATTATAAAATATTCTATACTAATCTTTAAAACTTTAATCTACATAGATGCAAAAAATATTTTTTATTACTATAGAAACGTGGCAATTAGTTCCGAAGTGACCTTATACGTATATTCATAATTACAAGAATTTACATGAATCGTTATATATCGTTATTATCGTTGGTTATTGAGCGTTATTATGAATTTAAATATAGGTGTGATGTGGCAAGTCTTTATTTTTATAATATAACATGGAATACTATATAAAATAGTCTATACGAAAATAAATATATATTATTTAAGCGAAATAAGCTAAAATAGAATGAAATTTGCAGCAAAATCTTTTCACTTACTGATTCGAAATGTGAATATTGCTTTTTCGCGGTATTTACGTTTCGTTTCAGTAAACTCAGCTCTTTAAGAAGACTTGGAAGATATTTAAGAAAAAAATGAGGCCGTTGTGGCGCAGTAGCGCACGCAAGTGTGTGACTTTAAGCGCGACGGTTTCAGTTTCTACTCGAGGAAATGAATTATAATTTATTAATATTTTAATTTCTTCGCTTTGATAATAAGGTAAGAGGCGTTGAGTTCCGCCACTCAATACACGATACCTCGAAAATTGCGCGGAAAGCGAGGAAAGCAGTATCTTAACACTAAGTTCCCTCTGTCTACCCTGTTGTATACGGGATACAGCGTAAAGTTGATTGAGTAAATTTTTTTTAGTACAAAGAACCAAAATAAAAAAGTTAATTCATTTTTAGGGTTCTGTATTTAAAAGGAAAAAAACGGAACCCTCATAGAGTGATCCTATGAGGGTTCCGTTTTTTTCCTTCTGTCATTGTTGTCCGTCTGTCATTTTACTTGAGATCGCGTTTAGGTATCAAGGTGAAATTAAATTCAGATATCTAGTATACCGTTCTATGGAGCCCAGAAATTAAGCAAATTAAGCTAAGCTTCTAATACAACGCAATCAAAAGATATGAGCATCTATAGTGTACTTCCCGTAGACCTACAGTTATAAAATTTATAACGAGATAAGATTTTACTAAAAGTAAATAATTATAGATAAGTTTGTAATTATTCCTTCTATGAAATATAGAAGGAATAATTACAAACTTATATTTGTACTACATTTCATACAAAATAACTGTCCAAATTTAAGTTTGTTAACTTTTTGGCATTGTCAAAACCTAAGGTATTTCCCAGTCACAATATTGAAATTGGAACAGAACCCTTTAGTGGGCGAGACTGACAAGCGCTTGGCCGGTTTTTTCTTAAATACACTTAAATAAACATTCGATTAATTCAAGCGGGCGTAGTCACTCGGGAGAAAAAAAATAATTTAAAAACCCAAAAAAAACTGTGTATTGGAAAAATATGGAAGTTATTTCAAGGTTTATATCGTTATTTTTCAGTCAGAAAAAAATGATTTATTAAGCATTATCAGAAAGATTTATTAGACATTAAAATACAATGTAATATTATTGTCGTAATAATACTTCATAGTGAGGCCGCCGCGCCGTGGAGCAGCACAAGCGTGCTTCGTTTTCTGGGTTCGATTCCAACTTGGGGGAATGAAATATTTCATATTTTCTTTAGCTTTAATTTTTAAGATTTTGTACTGGCTTTTTTAGTTTTAATTTTAAAGTGTACTTTAAAATAAAAAAAACAAAAGCCCTACACGACAGTTTTGGATTCAATCAACACACTTAGACACTCAGAGTATTAAAATTTCATCAATTATCATATAAAATCATGCGATCAATCGCGATGTGATCAATGCGTGGAAAATGAGAATGTATATACTAAGCCATTGCTTGTACGACGCGCGAAAAAAGTTATAAATCACTTAAAAATAGATACACAAAAGAAGCTATGTAATAGAAAGATTTTTGACAGTTCAGGAACTTAATTTTGCTTATATACTTAATATGTTATAGTCATTTATTATAAAATAAGTAAATTTTACCCTGTCCTAATATTAATCTGAAATATTTTTTTCACATTTCAAGAAAGTGCTTCATTTTAAAGTGTTAAAGACATTTTTTACTAAATAGCATTCTTTCAGTCTGAAATATAGTTTCTTTGTAATAATTTACATCACATTAGCTTCACGCTGTATCCCGCACACAGCAGGATAGGCAGAGGGAACCTAGTGTTAAGATACTCCGTTCCCCACTTTCTGCCGAATTCACTCAACACGCAATGCCTCCAGGCATTGCGTGTTGAGTAGCAGAACTCAACGCCGCACTTAACCTCGACACCAGAGCGAAATATTTCATCTCCTCGAGTGGGGATCGAACCAACAACCAGTCGATTATACAGTCACACCTCGTGCTGCGCTACGACTGGCCTCTACTTTGTGCTCTATATTTACCCCATTTCAATTTGACTCGACTTTATTATATATTTATATCTGTACAATTTTTACTGTTGCTGTATTTTACTTGTGTTTACAAAAGTACAAGAAGAAAAAATCGTATAGAAAAATACATTATTATTCCTGGTAATCGTTTTGAGCGTTGAAAATCGAGCCGGAAACCGAAATCGTATTTTTTTTGGGAGTTACCTTAGAAACGGGAAACAGTCTACGCGTTGCCTAAAGCTTTATAGACTGGATCCCAGGGCCCCCAGGCCTACGGCTTTTTAGCAAAGGTGAAATTTTGAGAATTAATTGTCTAATATGTAGCTAAGACGGTGTGCGTGTTTACTAACTTGAAAATGAGGTTTCTTTCACTTTCAAGTTAGTGAGTACACATACTGTCATAACTATATATTAAACTCATATTCCTCAAAATTTCAGCTTTGCTAAATTGACGTAGGTGTGGCGGCCCTGGGAACTTGGGCTATAATGATTTACTTTGTAGACAAGTCATACCTATAGGCAAAGATTTATTCGTTTAAAACACGTTATTTATTTACGTTAAAAAAATATGATAAAATTAAGGATCTAATATGCACATTTATTATAATACACTTGTATTCTATTTAATAAATTGACGCGTTATAATGCAGTTTTCACTAATATGTAGAATAATTTGAGACCGTCGTGGTGAATAATATATAATATTAAAATATAATATATATAAATGTAAACGTAACCGTTGTGGGTTCGATTCAAACTTGGGTAATGAAATATTTTTTGTTTTCATTTCCGTGGTGTGGTATCAAAACAATTTGGTGAAAAGTAGGGAACGTGTCTTAACAGTAGGTTCCCTCTGGTTACCCTGCTATAGCGTCAATTAGTTTATATACATTACACATATACAATACAGCAGGCGAAGTCGCGAACGTTACACTACTTACTAACGAAGTTTTTTTTTTCAGTAATCCTATGAAGCACACGTAGACAAACGATAGAACAATGCTGTGGCAAATACCATTGGCAGTTTTGATATGTTATTTTATTTGGAAACAATTTAAAACAGAAGAAAATGACTTGGCGCGACTCCCTGGACCCTCGCCATGGCCCATTATCGGATGTATTTTTGATTTTATAGGGTTATCACAAAGTAAGTAATTATGTATGTGTATCCCGCACACAGCAGGGTAGAAAGAGGGAACCTAGTGTTAAAACACTCCCTTCCCCACTTTCTGCCGAAGTCTGGAGGCATTGCGTGTTGAGTGGTAGAACTCAACGCCGCGCTTTGCCCCGACACCAGAACGAAGAAATGAAATTATAAATTTAAGTAAATATTTCATCTCCTCGAATGGGGATCGAACCCACAACCAGTCGGTTTTACAGTCACACTTTGTGCCTCTGCGCCACCACTGGCCTTTATATATCGTGTAATATAAATAAAATTATAGTTTAAGGCGTTGAAATTAGGATAGTAAATGGATAAATAAGGAAAAAATTGTACAAGTTTAAGATTATGACAGTTATTAGTACTGAAGAGGTACTTTTCTTACTAGACATATTTCACTATATAGAAAACACGTTTAGCTGTTTGTTTTTCTGATTTGTAAATATTAATATCAAATGTCAATGTTTGTAGATGTCGGGTGATTTTTTTTAGTTTAATTTTGCGTTTGAAAACACCTGGAAATATCAACCAAAACCTTTCTATGAATGGAGAGTCCATAGCTATCGTATCAGTCAGGTATGTAATTGCCACGATGACGGCAACGAGTAATTCTATAATAATACTACAAAGCTGAAGAGTTTGTTTGGTTAAAGGTGCTAATCTCAGGAACTAGTGGTTGAAGTTTAATAGATTCTTGGTATAAATATATTACTTCACAGAAACCATGGGGTGACGCTTTCTTACGTTGCAATTTTTTGTAATTTCTTTTTATCATCTTCACGTTGTGTTTTGCACATGAAGAAATGACAAAATTAATTATTTTTTTTCAATAAAACATAAATAATGTTTGTTTTTTGTATTACTGTTTAATTTTTTTTATTATTTAAAAAAAAAAAATTAATTAAATTAGCTTCAAGCTGTATCCCGCACACAGCAGGGTAGGCAGAGGGAACCTAGTGTTAAGACACTCCGTTCCCCACTTTCTGCCGAATTCTGGAGGCATTGCGTGTTGAGTGGCAGAACTCAACGCCGCTCTTAACCTCGACACCAAAGCGAAGAAATGGAAATATAAATTTAAGTAAATATTTCATCTCCTCGAGTGGGTATCGAACCCACAACCAGTCGGTTTTGCAGTCACACCTCGTGCCGCTACGCCACGACCGGCCTCAATTACTTACTACTTTTTACTTTTATTTATTACTTACTATTTTTTACTTTTATTTATTTTTCATTTAGACCACGCGGGAAAGGATAACGCAAAAGCTAGTATCATATAAAATGTAATACGATATTTTAAAAGCTCTTAATTATTATTCACGCAACAAAATCTCGTATAAAATCTATTTAATTAATTTATAGAGAGGCCAGTCGTGGCGCAGGGGCACAAAGTGTGGCTGTAAAATCGGGTGTTTGTGGGTGGCAAAGCGCGACGTTGAATTCCGCCACTCAACACGCAATGCCTCCAGAACTCGACGGAAAGTGGAGAACGGAGTGTCTTAACACTAGGTTTCGTCAGCTTACCCTGCTGTGTGCGGGCGTGAAGTTGATTTAATTTGATTTTATAAAAATCATTATATAGCTTAAAACTGATTTATTTATTTTTAATATAAATATACAGTTGTTATATTTTTAAATAAATATATAGCTAGATTTTTTTTCATTTTTTATATACATAACATTATTGAGATTTGATTGTTTTTTTTCCTTTCCTATTGGATTTTTATTTATGTTTTGCTTAACACCCTTAGCATGCAATTTAGGGTACATAATCAGATTCATGCTTATCCAACACACAGTAGGGTAGGCAGAGGGAACCCAGTGTTAAGACACTTCGTTCCCCATTTTTTTAATACATAACATTGTAACTAACTAACTTTAAACAGGCAGAACACTAAATCAATTGACTTTATTATTTATGTGTATAATTAAATAATATATAACTGAAAAACAAACTGTCGAGGCCAGTCGTGGTGCAGGGGCACAAGCGTAGACTGTGAACGCGACAAGTTGTGGGTTTGGTTCCCACTGGAAAAAAATAAATATTAAATATTTTCATTTCTCCACTTTGATAACGAGGCAAAGCGAGCGCATAGTTAAGTTGCGCGATTTTTTTTAATGTCAATGGAGCGTCTTAGCACTAGGTTCCCTTTGCCTTCCCTACTAAGTGCGGGATACAGCGAGAAACCAAAAAGAAAATAACAGATGGTTTTTTTCCCTTACAGTAAGAAATTGTTTCCAAGTACCCAATTATGGGTTAAATTTACCTTGAGCTTTGAGTATACGCCCGTGGCGTATATGCTCATTAAAAGTTGTTAACTTTTAGAGATGTATTGAAATGAATCCCAAAAGGCTTAATAATGTTAGAATTACATACCATATTTGCCAAAATTAGGGAAATATTATCTTAATTGGTTCACAATTACGCGTAAATAATTTGTTGTATCCAGCTATCGAATGTTTCATCGATATCTATTGAAATATTTCATTTATTTCTATTAAGTGGCGGAATTCAAAGCCGCGTTTGTATGACAGAGCGGGGGATTGGAAATAATTTATGTATATTTTAGACTGAGATCCCAGGGCCCCCAGACCTACGTCATTTTAGCAAAGCTGAAATTTTGAGGATTAATAGTCTAATATGTAGTAAAGATTGTATGCGTTGTTATTTCCCAACTTCAAAGTGGGGCTCTTTCAGAGGTAGATCCAACTTAAGGTACACGCTCACCTACGTTAAAGTAAAAACGCTCGTATTTAAATATCTATTTAAGAATAATGTAAATAATGTATATTTTTTATTACCACGCCTTTAACATGAGTCTTTACTCCTGCCAGACGTCCGAAAGGTTGTTTAAAATTGGGACAAACTAGGTTATACTAGCAAGCTTTAATTTTACATATATTATTTACGGACTATTTCAAGATCCCTTATTAGCATCCAGACCAATACAATGGCCCAACCACTCTCCCACACAGGCATATTTATTTGAAAAAGCTTTGAAAAAGCCTCCCCCCTTCACTTTCAAGTTAATGAGTAGGCATACTTTCTTACCTATTATTTTTATTAGACTAAAATTATTAGACTAAAAGTCCTGAAAATTTCAGTTTTGCTAAAATGACGTAGATCTGGGGGCCCTGGGATCTTGAGCTATTCGTTCCCTCGAGTGGCAATCAAACCCATAGCAGTCGCGCTATCAATTCTAATAAATACACTTTATAATTTATGCGTGTTTATAACTTTTGTATATTTTATTATCGTGTATAATTTGAATTTGTTTTGTTTTTTATTAGAGGCCAGTTGTGGCGTAGCGGCACAAGCGTGTGACTGTAACTGCGACCGGTTGTGGGTTCGACCCCCATTCGAGACAATAAAATATTTAATATTTTCATTTCTTCGCTTTGGTGTTTAGTTCCGCCACTCAACATGCAATGTCAATCCAGAGTTAAATTAGTTAAATCAATGCAATGTAGAATTCTGCGGAAAAAATATAATGATTGTCCACTAGAGTTATTTAGAAATAATATATAGTTTCTTCTTATATAAATATTTAAGTGCACAGTATGTCTCAGTTCACTTCAACGTGTGAAGTGAGAAAATAAGGTAAAATAAATGTAAACATGACTTAAAGTGACTATTGATATTGCACGTTATATTACAAATTAATGGCTCACGTTGCATATATACTGCGACTTAAAAAAATAGTAAAAATAAATTAGCTTCACTCTGTATCTGCACACAGAAGGGTAGGAAAAGGGAACCTATAGTGTTAAGTCACTGCCGTATTCTGGAGCCTTTGTGTGTTGAGTGTCGGAACTCAACGCCTAGTAATACCTAGCAATGCCTAAAATTTAATGAATAAATTTTGTATCTCCATCTGTAGATCTCATTGAGATTAGACTTGCTAGAGTTGAAATCTAATACGTACAATCATCTGTTTGCCGCACGATGTCACTACATGTAACTCTGTAAGGCTTAAATACGATATGTTTGATATTGTGGAGTAGTTCGGGGAACTCTGACTGTCACTACTGTAGTGCAATATTATCAATCAAGAATATTGCAATTTAACTTGGAAAATAGATTCGAATCCCATCAGGGTTAATGTTTACATAAAAAAAAAATACCTTATATTAAGGAAATATGCAATAAACAATTACAACGTCATTTTGACGCAGTGGGATAGCATCTTACTGTAAACGCGATGGTGGTAGTTCAAATCCCCATTCAGGGTTCTTTCTTTCATGATTATAGTAAAATGATTGATTTCATTTCTCTGCTCTGTTCAAGCGACAGTGGACAAAGCGAGACGTGAAACGCGAAAATGTAAGAGAAATTTAGAAAAGAAAGAAAGATTTATGAAAGGTCTATTAAAATAATAATGACAGCTACCTTCAATTTTAGTGAAATTCGAGGAAAATTGAGAACCAAGTGACATATCATTTGTTCATTAAACTTACCAAAAAAAGTATTTTTAAAAATATTTATTGTTCACAGCTGAGCTGTTTAAAAAAGTAACAGAGTTACATAAACAGTACGGTGACCGAGTAGCCATTAAGGTGATGAGCCGCTATGTATTACATATATTCAAAATGGAAGATATAGAGGTTAGTAGATATAGTTTAAAAATATATTAATCAAGTGAATGAAGTAGTATATCAGGTGAGTTATGGAGGTGAGTATAGAAAGGCGTATTATTGTCGGTAACAAAATTATGATGCCTTAGCTGGATTGTTGAGACGGCGAAACGTCAGCGCAGCTGCGAGACGCATGATTTTTTTATCATGTTTAAAGTCGAAATTTTAATTTAATGTTTAAATGGAAAGAAAAATATTTTTTTAGGAAAAAAAATCTTGGAAACCGTCCAAGCGCTCCGATCACTAACACTAGTTAAATATAAATCAAAAATTAGTTTCACATCGTATCCCGCACACCGCAGCTTAGGCAGGGGCAACTTCACTAAGTTTCGACACCAGAGCCAAGAAAGGAAAATATAAATATAACGAAGACTAGTTACTAAACTAAGGGAAACAACAAGAACGTTACTTACAAGTATTTATTCTATAATTTCCTAGGTGTAATATTTATTTATGTATTTTATTACAGATTGTCTTAACTCACTCTAGAAATATAACGAAGAGCAGGCCTTATACGTTTATAATGCCTTGGCTCCGTTCGGGATTGTTAGTTAGTACTGGTGAGTATTTATCATCATATTAAATACTAGCGGCCCGCCCACGGCTTCGCCCGCTTAAAATACATGATTATTGATTTAAGCAGAATTGATTGACAACTATAATAAAATAAAATAAATAAATAAATCAGCTTCACGCTGTATCCCGCACATAGCAGGGTAGGCAGAGGGAACCTAGTGTTAAGACACTCCGTTCCCCACTTTCTGCCGAATTTTGGAGGCATTGCTTGTTAAGTGGCAGAACTCAACGCCGCGCTTAACCTCGCCACCAGAACGAAGAAATGGAAATATAAATTTAAGTTAATATTTCATCTCCTCGAGTGGGGATCGAACCCACAACCAGCTGGTTTTACAGTCACACTTCTTGCCGTTGCGCCACGACTGGCCTTGTTTACTTTATTGTAAAAAATATTGTATAATAGTGCTTCAAAAATATATATTTTTATCAACAGTCATATAATCAAGACGTTTCGAATGTCATTCTTTAGCCAGGGTCATACCAGCGCGATTTCTATATAACATTCGCTGGCAAGCTAATGCCTTGAGTTCATTCAAATGACGATAACTTTTTTTTTATTGAACCGATTTTGATGAACCAAACTTTAGAACCTAAATTGAGTTAAAACAAAGCAATTGGTGAAATTTTCAAGTAAATCGGTTCAGTAGTTTCAGAGAAAAATGCGGACAACAATATGTCGACAGACAGACAGACAGACAGACAGACAGACAGACAGACAGACAAGAAATTCAAAAAAAATCTTTTTGCTTTCTATTAGTCTTTTTAAGTATCCCTCTATCCATTTCAGTCAAAATTACTAAATGTACAGACAAAATATTTTTACTGTCTTATTATATATAGAGACTAGCACACACACACTAAAAGCGTTTAGCAAAGTTGTAAGAACGAAATTATGGAACATACTACCCTGGTACAATGTGAGCGGACCCTTGCTGCGGGCTGTAAACTCTCTTTACAGAGATCGCTCAGCCTGCGTGCTAGTAGGAGCTAGCATGTCGCCTTGGTTTGACTCCAAACGGGTGTTAAACAAGGTTGCGGCATGTCAGCTTGGTTATTTATTTTGTGTTTGGATAGCTGTCTCCAAGGAGTGAAACAAAGTGACATGGGAGTGACTTAAGTGTAAATTGCCTGCCGTACGCAGAGGATGCAGTGCTAATTGCATCATCAGAATGCGAGTAGCAGGCATTAGTCATCACTCTGAAAGAAAGGTTTGAAAATAATGTTCTAAGCCTGAATGCGAATAAGACAAAGTTACTTGTATTTGAAAGAAATGAAGAAAGGGCGGAATGCAAGATCAGTGTAAATGGTGAGATATTCGACAAATGAATGAAGTGGTATATTTGGGAAGTATGTTCAGTAGAGATGGATGCGGAAAGGCGTATTGTTTCCGGTAACAGGGTTATGGTGCCTTAGCTGCATTGATGACAAGCGAAAGGTCAGCACAGCTGCACGTTTGGCCATACATAATGCAGTTTTGGTATCGATGCTGTTATACGGCAGCGAAACGTGGGTATTACAGAAGAAGAATGGAAGAAAGATGAATACTGTAAAGATTCGTTTTTTTCGTAGAAAATTTGCAGTCAGCTTAGCTGATCGAATCCGCAATGAAGAGATACATAGAATGGCAGGTACTAGGCCAGGATGTCACCGTGAGAATGAAGAAGAACGTGCTCAGCTGGTTTAGGCACGTCGAATGAATTAGTGATGAAAGATTTTCAAAAAAGATTTATGATGGAAAAGTGAGTGGTAAGAGAGGTAGGGGGAGGACCTTCGAAAACACGGTATCAAAGATACTGGAGGAAGGTCACGTAAAAAGCATAAGGTCCGCCCGGAGAGCACGTATGAGGAGGCTGATGACATTGGACGAGGCGAAAGAGGTATGTAGAGACCGTAGCGTTTGGTGCTTCGTTCCCTCTGACTACTCCGCTAGGGATACAGCGTAAAGCTAGAATAGATTAAATACTAGCGGCCAGCTCACGACTTCGCCCGTTTGTACTATACAATTTATTTTCTCACCTGAATTTTTGTGTAATAACAATATTTTATTATTTTAAAGACTATATAAATACAAAAATATTTATAAAAAACAAAAACCCCGACTGCATAAAACTAAAAAGAAAATAAACAAGCCCAATACTTTATTATCATTAACAGTCGGAACCTCTTTAAATTATGCGGGGTTTATGGTAAAGACTTTATTGATTGAAGAATTACCTATGAGGCGCAGAGGTATAAAGTGTGGCTGTAAATGCGACTGGTACCACCAGTAGGGGGTAGGAGGAAAGGGAGTGTCTTAACACTAGATTCCCTCTGTCTATATAATAGTTGCAATATAGCTGATTTTATTATTATTTTTTATTTTAGTGTCACACCATATCCCATATAGCTGATGTTAAAATACTTCGTTCCTTCGAATGTGCTGGACTGATCTTAAAACCGTCACAGTTACACTTAGAATCGGAAAATTTACCAAAAATTACGAAAATTTTAAAAGTTATGCGATTTCCAGGTGCGAAATGGCACAGGCGTAGAAAAATTCTAACACCCACATTTCATTTCGACATTCTCAAAAGTTTTATGCCGGTTTTTGAAGAACACAGCAGGAACATTGTGAAACATCTGAAGCGAACTGTGCAGGAGGGTAATGATGTGATCGATGTAATGCCAGTAATAAGTGATTTTACACTCTACGTTATTTGCGGTAAGATTTATTTGTCTTGTATTATTACAATATTAGTACTGGTTTGCTAGTTTTTAATATATCATATTAATCATACATACATATATTCTCGTACATTTATGTCGATTTAACATTCTTTTAATATTAATTTAGGTCTTTGTGTGTGAAGGTTAATAATATAATATGTGAATATATTAAAATATTGTACTTAAATATGTATCATTTGTGGTAAAGTTTTGTTTCATTAGCTGTTGTTGTATGAATGAACATGAGTTCAAATTCGTCTTAAAAGTATACAATGTATGAAGGTGTTTTAGATAAACAATAATATGTTAAATTTTTTTTTTAATATATTTCTTTCTTTTACTATTTTCATTTTTATGATGTTGCTAAAACGTATTTACAAAAACTTTTTGTTTGATGTTAAGGTAATGTTTATACACAATTTTATTGTTCTAGAAACGGCAATGGGTATTAAATTGGATTCTGACAGTTCTGATGCAAAATTGAAATACAAAAGTGCAATATTAAACATCGGCCCAGTGGTAATGGAGCGTCTTACAACAATTTGGCTTCATAACGACTTCATATTCAACTTGCACCCTTTGGGGAAAAAATTCAAAGAATGTTTGGATAGTGTTCATTCTTTCTGTGATTCTGTTATAATGGAGAGGAAAAAGAATTATGACGCTAGTAATTTTGATCAATCTTCAGGAAAACGAAGACTTGCCTTGTTAGATTTACTGTTGGAATATGAAAAGAGAGGTGAAATTGATTTGGAAGGAATACGTGATGAAGTCAATACTTTCATGTTTGAGGTAAGGTTCGATATAAGGTGAAGTAGGTAAAGAGAATTTAGGTACATGTTATTTGGTTCTACGATCCGTGTTTATAAATCGCTCTCAAGATCGATCTCAGACGTAGGAGCTTTTATAAATACACTAAAATAAATTAGAATTTGTTAGTAAATTTAGTATCGCTTAAATAAAATCCAATTGTAAGTTTTGTTGACGACTTGGACTTACAAAACGCGCAACCTACGAATGTTAAGTTCCTTAGATCAACATGCAAAATTATGAATTTCGGCAAAAAATAGAGAATGGGGTGTCTTGATACTGGGTCCTTTCTTTCTATCGCGCTTTATGCTGAGTAAAGAGTGAATATGAAAATAAAATCAAACCTACAACTACTACACCTACTGTATATGTATTCCTATAAAAGTGTAATTGTACAGTGCGTGATTTTTGTCGAATTGCAACACGGATGACAAAAATATTTTTAAGAAGATTGTAATTTCGAATACAAGATATCATATTTCTAACATAAATTCCAGGGCCATGACACTACAGCCACAGCGCTTTCATTTGGCTTGATGATTCTGGCTGACTACCCGGAAGTTCAGGTAAACATAATTTGTAGTTAATAATTACTTTAATTTTCGCGATTCTTATACATTTTAAATTAGACTTATAAACTTGATATTATCAGCAGTCATCATCATCGACAGCCGTCAATCATCCACTGTTGGATATAGGCCTTTCCCAATTCTCGTCACCACACTCGATCTTCAGCTCTTCGGATCCATCCGCTTCCTGCCACTCTCTTTAGGTCGTCGGTCCATCTAGCAGGGGGTCGACCCACCGGACGTTTTGTATGGGGGGGGTCTCCACTCTAAGACCCGTTTGCCCCAACGGCCGTCAGCTCTACGACAGATATGCCCCGCCCATTGCCACTTAAGCTTACAAATTCTTTGAGCTATGTCGGTTACTCTGGTTCTCCTCCGGATTTCCTCATTTCGGATTCTATCCTTTAGAGATACACCGAGCATAGCCCGCTCATGGCTCGCTGAGCGACTTGAAATTTGTGGACGAGGCCTTTTGTTAGAGTCCATGTCTCAGCCCCGTACGTCATGACCGGAAGAACGCACTGGTCGAATGCCTGAGATTTCAGGCATTGAGGTAGTGGCGAATCGAAGATTTGACGAAGCTTTCAGTTTGCTGCCCAGCCTAATCGTATTCTTCTGTCAGCTTCTTTGTCCAAGTTGTTTCTACCCAGTTGTATGGTCTGACCTAGGTAGATATATTGCTGAACAACTTCGATGCTAACATTTTCGACGATAACTGGCCTTGGGTCTACAAATGAATTGAACATGACTTTAGTCTTATCCAAGTTCATTCTTAGACCCACCTGTCTGGAAGAAGCACTCAGGCTTTGCAGCATTTCTGATAACCCTTGCAGCGACTCGGCTATTATAATTATGTCGTCAGCAAATCTAAGGTGTGAAATGTATTCGCCGTTAACATTGATACACTGTCCACTCCAGTCCAGTGTTTTGAAGACATCCTCTAAAGCGTTAGTGAACAGTTTCGGAGATATTACATCTCCCTGTCTTACTCCACGCTTCAGAGGGATTCTTCTTGTCTGGACATCCTGAATTTGGACAGTCATCGAAGCGGCTTTATATAAACATTTCAACACCTCGATATACCGCCAATCGACTTGACATCGCTGCAAAGAATCGAGAACAGCCCAGGTTTCGATAGAGTCAAAGGCTTTTTCGTAGTCCACAAACGCGAGACACAGAAGGCGATTATATTCCTCGGTCTTCTGTACAATTTGTCGTAGTGTGTGGATGTGGTCTACGGTACTGTAGCCTTTTCGAAACCCGGCCTGTTCAGGAGGTTGGAAATCGTCAAATCTTCGAACAAGCCTATTTGATATGACTCTTGAGAACAGGTTATAGACATGGCTCAGAAGTGCTATCGGTCTGTAGTTCTTGAGGCGCGTTTTATCACCTTTTTTGAACAACAAAATAACCACACTTCTAGACCATGCCTCCGGTGTTGTACCCTTGTTTAGGACGATATTAAAAATCTTTCGGAGCTGCTCCAGGACAACACGTCCACCAGCTCTTAAGAGTTCCGTGGTAATACCGTCCTCCCCAGGTGCCTTGTTGTTCTTGAGTTGCTTAAGAGCCATCCCAATTTCGGCAATCTCGATGTCCGGTAGCTCGTCCGTGAAGTGACGGGTTAACTTGGCACGTTTATCATCCGCGTCTTCACCATTGAAGACTTAAGGTTTAGTTTATCAGCAGTACACGCAACAAAATAATTGGTTTCACATATTTGTTTAGTTAATTCACGTCGACAAGTATTCGGCGGAAAGTGCCTTCATGGGAATGTAGTATTTTACCATTTGGCTGCCATAAAGGACGTGAAACTACAACAAAATATTTTAAGCATTTTAAAAGTGTTAATCCACACTTAGGAAAGAAAAATATTTATTTAGAAAACGTATAAAAATTTGAACGTAGCGGGACCTGAACCCGCGCCTTCTGGAAACCGACCAGGCGCTCTGACCACTAAGCCATACGTTCTTATCAAGCTACGTCGAAATTAACAAGCGTATAATAATTTCCCGTTTTCTAAATAAATACAACAAACTATATTTCTTATATAACAGGGTAGGCTCTCATCAAACTTATTGTCTGTCCGTTCGTCCTCCGTTCTCCATTCTTCTCTCTTTTTCGCGGTTTCTATAAAGTTATCCTTTCCTGTCCTTTGTTTTGTTACCAAAGCGAAGAAAAGAAAACAATTAATTCTTCAAGTGGGAATCGAAATCACACCCGTTGCGTCTATAGTCAGATCCTGTGCTATTATTTTTCAAAATATTTCAACTATATTTTTTTAGGAATGCATTTACAATGAATGCAACGAAATCTTGGGTGACTCCGATCAACCAGCAAGCGCGGCTGAATTCGGTGAGATGAAGTATCTTGATGCTGTGATCAAAGAGATATTAAGAATCTACCCGACCGTACCTTTCATAGGCCGACAGATAGTGGAAGACTTTATGTTGGGTAAGGTTATTTTACTAAAGACCCTATATAGCCCACAAGATCTGTGAATGTGGGTTCAATTTTATCCTAGGAAATATTTTTCGATGAATTTAAATTAACCAAAAAAAAATTATTGCACAAATAATATATTTTTTTAAAAGTGGTGATATGAGCTTCAATTCCTTTTTGCTCAATAAGTAACCCCTTATAGGCAACATTTTATTCTTTTTAGCTTCACACTGTATCCCGCACACACTGGCAAAGGGAATCTGGAAACCTAGTGATAAGATTGAGGCCAGTCGTGGCGCAGTGGCACAAAGTGCGACTGTAAAACCGACTGGTTGTGGGTTCGATCCCCACTCGAGGAGGTGAAATATTTATTTAAATCTATATTTCCATTTCTTCGCTCTGGTGTCGAGGCAAACTCGGCGTTGAGTTCTGCCACTCAACACGCAATGCCTCCAGAATTCGGCAGAAAGTGGGGAACGGAGTGTCTTAACATTAGGTTCACTCTGCCTACCCTGCTGTGTGCGGGATACAGCGTGAAGCTGATTTATTTATTTTTTAGTGATAAGATACTTCCGTTCCCCACTTTCCTCCGAATTCTAGAGGAAATATGTGTTGAGTGGCGGAACTCTACGCCGCGCTTTGCCTTGTTACCAGAACGAGGAAATTAAATTATTATTTATTTCATTCCCCCGAGTGGGAATCGAACCGGTCAGTTATCATACAGTTTTTGGGAAGTGACAGGAATCTCAAAATTTTATAATAAACGCACAATTGGTTAGACAGTGGTTGTTTCTTATATACGTACTATTCCATATCACAAGTTAAAATCCATACATAAAGTTGCTCCCAAAAAAAAAATCTATCCATCCATGCTATAGCATTATTGCAGTATTTTTATACACCGAACCGTACATTTCGATAGACATTAGAAAGACGTGAAAGAGGAAAAGTAATATCCTTTTTGAACGAGCCGCGGGTTGCAGCCGTCGAGCAAGTATATCGAAACAACGGACCACATTGTTCGAATACGTTTTTATTGACAATGCTCCAGTATATTCGGACGGAAATGGAAACTTTCGGCTTGCAATGTTTGTGGAATTCCATGAATATAGACCATTACCTAAATATGGTGAATTTAAACACATCAAGATTAGCTTCACGCTGTATCCCGTTTCTAACTCGGTAGAGGAAAGCTAGTGTTAAAAAACTCCATTCTCCACATTCGAATCCAAATCCAAATTTTCGAGACATTTCGTGTTAAGTAGCTGGCCTCAACGTCTTGTCATCAGAGCGAGGATATGAAAATATTAAATATTTAATTCCCCTGAGTGGGAATCGAACCAACAACCGTCGCTTTTGAAGTCACATGGTGTGTTACTATACCACATCGACTCAGACTTCATACAGATTTTGAAGTTCAGCGATCCATAACTAATATTAAACTCGTAGATCGTTCTAAGTCAATCTACTATATGGCTTCGACAATATATTTCTAATATATTACGTATTTTTCAGTATTTCGATATTAGTATTTTTTCACATTTTTGAATATTGAATTGTAAAATACAATTATTTTCAAACGCTATTGCTTTTTTAAAAGCAACGATGCGTTATTTTCATCTATACTGACGTCTTTTCTTTTAACCTTTTCTCACTGAAGGTGTTTCTTCGTAGCGCGATATTTAAATGAACATTCTAATTTGTGCACTTTGAGTTTATTTCAACACTAGCGACTTATTTGACTCTACCTGCGCATATTTTTATTAGATATCATTTAAATATATTTCATTGCATTTATTACAATTGTTTTGGGATATGCTATTTGTAGTATTTGCAGTACTTCAGTCTCGTTTAAAATAGCGGGTTATTAGAAGTCCAGTGAGGCCAGTCGTGGCGCAGCGACACGAAGTGTGACTCTAAAACCGACTGGTTGTGGGTTCGATCCCCACTCGAGGAGATGAAATATTTACTTAAATTTATATTTCCATTTCTTCGCTCTTGTGTCGAGGTTAATCGCGGTGTATAGTTCTGCCACTCAACACGCAATGCCTCCAGAATTCGGCAGAAAATGGGGAACGGAGTGTCTTATCACTAGATTCACCTTCTCTTTTCAGTTCAAACTATCCCAATACGAAATGTTGTCAAAATCGGTGAAGTAAATACACTTACAAAAAAAACGCAAACGGACAATAAATATAGTATTTATATTAAAATATCTATGTAATTTCGAGATCTGTGAAAAATGCCGTCTTCTAAGTGAACGACCTGTGAAGATTTTTTTTAATGGAAATCTTATTGACTATACAAGTGTTGAAAATGACGCGCACTTTAGTCTGCCTCTTTATTTTTTTGTTTGGGTTAATGTCTTGCTTATGTTGCAGGCCTTATTTAGCTACAATGTTTATATTCATAAAAAATAAAATAATCAGTTTCACTCTGTAACCCGCATAAAGCTGGGTAGGCAGAGGGAGCCTAGTGTTAAAACACTCCATTCCCCACTTTCCGCTGCATTTTTTGAAGCATTACGTGTTGAGTGGTGGGACTTAACGCCGGTCTTTTGCCTTGTTGCCAGAGCGAACAAATGAAAATATAATAAATATATTTATATTTATATAATAATATATATTATAATTTATTAACTCAAGTGGGGATTGAATTTCAATACCATAATTACATTGTACACCCTTGTACCCCTGCGCCACGACGGTCTCAATTTATATGGCCTCTATTTATATTCATACAATATTTATATTCTCTTTTATTTCATATGAGTTAAAAGGTACATATATTGAAAAGGAAAAAGAATTGTGTTATTGAATTATTTTAATGCTCTATATTGTTTTCAATAGAAGGAAAAAAAATATTTAGAAAAACAAAAAAATGGCGTTGAGTTCCGCCATTCAACATGTAATGTTCTGGATATTGGGCGAGTACCCCGCATAATAGAATAGGCATAGAGAATATTCTGTAATATACTTTACTTTTGATTCAGGCCGCTGTGGCACAGCAATTTGCCTCCGACTGTACGCGACGGTTGTAGATTCGATTCCCACTTCAAGATATGATTTATTTTCTTTATTTTAGTAACAAGACAAAGTACGGATTTGAGTTCCCGCCATTCGACAGGCTAAAATTAGATGGTTCGGAGGCACGACAGTGTGAAGACACATATAATACATATCTTCCGTTACAGGTGATGTAAAAGTGAAGAAAGACTCAGAAGTTCTTCTCCACATATACGGTTTACATCGTAAAGAAGACTTGTATCCCGAACCAGAAAAATTCAAGCCGGAGAGATTTTTAAATGGAGAGTCCAGACACCCCTACGCGTATGTACCATTTAGTGCTGGACCTAGAAATTGTATAGGTATGTATTTACTTAATGTTTTATTGAAATTTTGCGATTTGAACTAAAGCTTTTCGATATAATTTTCTCTACTTTAGGTGTATGTATGTTCGAATTATCAACGTCACAATTTTCATATGATAGTTACAACTTTTGTTTTTAACAAATTTATTTTGAGATTTTTCGAATATATTGAACAGTCAATCATTTATCGAAAGACAGTTATTTACTCAATAATTAAAAAAAAATTGTACCTGAAGTAGGCTAGTAGCCGAAGCTAGTCGGATTATCACCAGCACCTGAAATATCACCTAACGCTCTATAGCCAACTATTAAAAGTTAAATATTTTAATAAACGAAATTCCAACATTTAGATTCAATGTAGATTATAATATTTAAAAAAAAAGTTTTTTAATTTTTTTAGGTAAAATTTAAATTAATTATTTTCATTTTGGAATAAGCAAAATCTCAAAAATAAAGCGAAGGGTAAAAACGGAGTATAATAAGTCTAGATTGCATAAAGATAATAAATAAATAAATCATATATACATACCGCTTTGAGGTGAGTAGCGGTGCAGGGGCACAAAGTGTGACTGTGAAGGCAACAGGTCGATCCCCACTCGAGGAAACGAAATATTTATTTCATTTTTTAAATTTATATTTCTATTCTTAGCTCTGGTGTCGAGAAAAAGCGCGGCGTTGAGTTCCGCCGCTCAACACGCAATGCCCCCAAAATTCAGCGGAAAGTGGGAAACGGAGTGTCATAACACTAGGTTCCCTCTACCTACTCTGCCGTGTGCGGGATACAGCGTGAAGCTGATTTAATTTAATTTAAATTTTATATATTCCACATGATTTTTTTTTGCAGGCCAAAGATTCGCAAAATTGGAAATGAAGTCAGTTTTAAGTGAGATAATAAGGAATTTCAAGTTGGAGGCGAAAGTGCCCGGCGCGCGGCCCTCGCTGAAAGCGGACCTCGTCATGAGGACCGACGACCCCCTGTACGTTAGGTTTGTACCGCGATAACTCCGTTATATACAAGTCATACATTTCTTCAGATTATTTATTGAATAAAATTATTCATGAAATCTGTTGTTTTATTTTGTCTCTCACTCGGGATTTCGTCCCCGGATCAAATGGTAATTTATTTATTTATTCAGAAAGTAAAAGTCAATCAGGGACAGTTGCTTAAAGGCAACGGCTCTTATCGGAATGAAACTCGTGCTAAGTATTGTTATTAGGTTATACATATCACTTATTGCAATCACATAAAATCTCTTTCTAAATAATTTAGAAATATATAGACGATATGTGTTTTTATCTTATTTTTAATAACGTTAACCGCTTCCGAGTTCTAACACAATATATAATATATTTTGTAATTCGAACCAGTAATTCCTGATATTAGCTAAAAAATTGGTTTAGTTGAAAAGTGAACACACTGTTCTACTTAAACAACTCTTTAGCTTTATAATGTTAGCATAGATAATAAGCGTATTATTTAAAAAAAATATCAAACGTATCAATACTTTATCATTAGATTTCATTTATTTATCAGGCTAGGCAGAGGGAACCTTGGAACCTTGTATATACTTCGGTCTCATTAAGACTCTTCCGTTCCCAATTTTGTTACTGAATTCTGGAGGCATTGCGTATTGAGTGGCTCAACGCAGCATTTTGCCCCATTATTAAAGTGAGAAAACGAAAATTATTTTTTAACAAAAAATAAATCGACTTAAAACAAACTAAAAAGTATAAAATAAATTTACTTCAAATAAAGAAATAATACTTTGATTTTGTTAAGTAAATTAAGTAAATTTATAGGTTTTTATTAAAAAATAAATTATTTTACGATTTTAAGTGATCAGATTTCAGGTCTACACCTGAAAAGGATGCTTCTCGACCGTGTACGTAGTGGTACAACCACTATTACATAGTAGCTTCAATCTTAATTGGGTATATTGATAAGAACGTATATAAAAAATATTCGGGCGAGTTGAGAACCTTTCCCTTTTTTAAGTCGGTTGAAAATGAGAACCTCTTCTTTTTTGAAGTTGGTTATAAAGAAATGCAAAGATTGAGGAATCTCATTTTTGGCGAAAAGTTTTAACAATGGTTTCCCTTGTAACTATTACAGTAAAAGTAGTAAAACTACTTAGGCCATCTATGGTCTTCGTCGTCAGTTTCACGTCATCAAATTGTGATTTCCGAAAGTAAACACACGAGTCTTTACAAAATACTCAAATCCTTGTAAGTGTGCCTATAAAATTTAAAGAGTCCCTTAGATTTCTCCAGGATCCCATCATCAGATTTTGAAAACCTCCTTTTTTGGAAGTCGGTTAAAAATATTAAACATTTCATTGCTTCGAGTGGCAAGCGGACCCACAACTGGCCTCAATCGCCTCCACTAGACTGGCCTCCATTATTACTTACTTACTTAACTTAAGTAAGTATATATGTATATAATATAAAATACCATGAAATGCTGTAATTTAATTAACTTAGCCGTCCAGTTTGAGCTTCAGCTTATTCGAGTACTTAGTACAAACTTTACAAATACCACTGTTTGTGAATTGAAATGCGAGTACCTACACATGGACAAATTCGAAATCGCGCAAATTAGAAAATAATTAAAGATTTTTAACACTTCGTGCCGCTGCGCCACGACTGGCCTCAAAATAAATTTATAATTAAACAAAAAATAATAATTTCAAAATCAGTAGGAACTTACAAGATAAGAAATCACAATGTTCAAAAAAAAACTTTGATATTTTGTATGATGTGTGAATTTCAAAGTATAGTAGTAAATTTAAATGTCAAAATATTTTATGTTTTATTGCCAAATACCATACTATATATTAGCTGCTGCGGACCACTACTGGTCCACGGACCACTACTGCTCCACGGACCACTGGCCGGGAGCCGGTGATCTAATAAGATAAGTACTAATAATTATAATTACTTTTAAGTACCAAATTTATTACAATCGTGTATAAATTTAACCATAGGATATTCAGTGGACTTATAGCTTAGTAGTTAGTAGTAAAAAGGATATGCAAAAAATACAGGTTCAAATCCAGCAACATTGATAATATTTGTTTACAAACATATTGAATATCCACTTCCATATAATTTCTCTAGGTGCTAGTTCGAATAATGTGTTTACCCTTATCAAGGCGAGCGTTCGGGTTAAAGCCTTTGTCTTACAAAAAGCAATGCTATTAAATTAAATAAGGATACTGAAAACAAATATAATTATAATTTAAGCATTATATATATAATTATCTGAATCTCTGACTACCGAGCGAGTGACTAATCTCTGACTATATAGCGAGTGAACTTAATAATCATTGTATACTATTGAGGCGGTCATATAATTATTATTATTTGTATATTAATTGTAGTTCTAATTTGAACGACTTTCGACTACTTACGTCAATTGAGACCAGTTGTGGTGCAGGGGCTCAATCGTTTGATTGAGAATTCTGCAGAAAGTGAAGAGCGGAGTGTCTTTACACCAGGCTTTCTGTACCTGCGGAACGTAGCGTGAAGCTGAAACATAAATAGAAAAATCCATTCAACAGAAAAGTAAACCAACAAAAGTCGCTCCATAATATTAACTGCGCCGTGACGGTCCAACGTGACAGGACGTCTCGTCTTTTTCTTTAAAACTGCTATAAAATTTGTTTCATATGACGATAAAGAAGTTTTACTTCAAAAATCTTAGATGGACAGCAAGCCTTAGATATCACATTACCCTCATTGTTCATAAGCTCAGCGCAGTAAGGATTTATTTGAACCGTCATAACTTAATTATTGAAATTTATTCCTAGAGAATCTGTTAAAAGTCCATTCATTTTGCGGGATCCAATTTAGTGACTGTAAGATTAATGATTAGGAGGTCTAGACTAGGTATTCATATTTGTACGAGAAAAAGTAATATTTTTTTTCAGCTTCACGTTGTATCCCATGTATAGCAGGGTAAGCAGAGGGAACCTAGCGTTAAGAAACTTCGCTCTCCACTTTCCGCTGAATTCTAGAGTCATTGTGAGCTGAGTGGCGGAACTTAACGCCGCGCTGTGCTTCGACACCAGGGCGTTGAAATGAAATATTAATTTAAATAAATATTTCATCTCTTTTAAAATCTGGTATAAAACACTTGTCGTTAAGAAAAATTTAATATTTTATTTTAGTTTGACAAATTACTCATTTTCGAACGTTTTTTATAGTTATGGTTTTAGTAAACAAGTTAATATCTTTTATATCTAATAAGAATAAAATCACATAAAGTTTGAAAGGGCTATTAGTCAAGTTCTTTTCGTCCTTTAAAGAAATTTCTTTCAAAGTTTAACTCGTCGAACTGACATAGCTTGCAGTCGTAATGCTTAATCGCAAAGGAAAAGTTCCTTTGAAGTACAGAGCTTGTCTTAGATAGTGACTATCTGAGGTACCATCCGCATTTCGTTCAGGCAGCGAAAACTTGAATATAAAATAATTTAAATTTATAAAAGAGGCCAGTCGTGGCGGCAGAGGCACAAAGTATGACTGTAAATGCGACAGGTTGTGGGTTCGATCACCCCTCGATGAAATGAAATATTTATTTAAATTTATATTTTCATTTCTTCACTCTGGTGTCGAGGCAAAGCGCAACGGTGAGTTCCGCTGCTCAACACGCAATACCTTCAGAATTCGGTGGAAAGTAGGAACTTAACATTAGGTTCCCTCTGCCTACTTCATTGTGTGCGGAATACAGCGTGAAGCATATTTTTTTATTGATAAATATTTAACACATGTAAATATATATATTTGTTAGGTTGATCTATATGCAAAAGGTTAATAACGTACAGCATACGATCCAATTTTTTTTTTAATTACAAGCTATCTTTTAGCTAAATCGGTCATGACTGCTTGTTCAAAAGGCGAAGAAAAAAATCATTTTTAATCGAACAAATACTTTTTCGGTGAGAAACTTTTTATTTATATTAAAAAAAATATTAAGGAAATACTTGCTTAGTGATTTCCGTACTGAACGCGAATGTTTTATGTCATAAACAAAATTAATTAATTTATGTAAAGATTTTTACTAAAAATAAAATGACGAGGAGGCCTTTGGGGGGCAACGGCACACCGTGCCGCAACTGTATACGCGACGATTGTGGGTTCGATTCCCACTTGGGGAAATTAAATATTTAATATTTTCATTTCCTGGCTCTGGTAACGAGGCGAAGCGCGGTGTTAAATTCCGCCACTCAACACGCAATATCTCCAGAATAATGGCGTGAACCAAAAAAAAAACGTCAAATGTTTAGTAAAATCTATTTATATGAATAATCTTCGAGAGAGATTTGTGATACTAAATCCAAAATATTAATATAAATTTGTGACTTTTCCAGACTTCTTATGCCTGATTCAATGTTAATAGAATTTCAGATTATTTGCTCGATTTCTTTCAGATTTTCAATTTTGTTGAATTCGTAGTCGTTGACAATAAAATAGGTTCAATCAGTTGTGAATGGTTGTAATAGTATAGGGACTAGTGACTATAAAGGTTATTTATTACAGCTTATAAATTTGAAGATATTTTTTTATTCAGAGAGGGTAAAGTTGGTAACAAAATAATTTAAATTAATAAAAAATAGAAATATATTTATTATAAGGTATAATAGTTCATATACATATATGTAAAATGCTAAATTTGTGTGGCAGTGGCAGTTAGCAGTGGAGGATTAAAAAACGACCGTTTAAAATATTCTTAAATATTTTAAAAGTGTAATTACACTCCACTTAGGAAAGAAATATTTATTAATAAAACGTATAAAAATTTAAAAATTTTATAAAAAATTATAACTAAAATTTCGCTACTTTCAAATTTTTATACTTTTTCTTAATAAGTAACTCTTTAAGTTACAAACTAGTTTAATGAAATGGAGACTGCTTGCTCAAAGTAGGAAAACAACAATTATTATTAATCAAGCAATTATTTATTATACCGTGTCCATGTGCCCATGTATCACTTTAAAAAAGTTAAAATTCACTTTGATTTATGTTTGTAGGTCGACTAAAGCCGTCGTGGTATGTGATTGTGACTGTAAAAGCGACGGTTGTGGGACGGTGATTTGTTTATAATATTATTATTATACATATATATATACATATATATATATATATATATATAATATATATATATATATATATATATATATATATGTATATATATATATATATATATATATATATATATATATATATATATATATATATATATATATATATATATATATATATATATATATATAAAAAAAAGAGAGAGAGAGCGCCTGGTCGGTTTCCAGGAGGCGCGGGTCGAGTCCCGCTACGTTCAAATTTTTATACGTTTACTAAATAAGTACTATCAGCTTCACGCTGTATCCCGCATACAGCAGGGTAGGCAGAGGGAACCTAGTGTTACACACTCCGTTCCCCATTTTCTGCCGAATTCTGGAGTGTTGAGTGGCAGAACTCAACGCCGCGCTTAACCTCTACACCAGATCGAAGAAATGGAAATATAAATTTATATATATATATATATATATATATATGTATATATATATATATATATATATATATATATATATATATATATATATATATATATATATATGTATATATATATATATATATATATATATATATATATATATATATATAATATATATATATATATATAAAAAGAGAGAGAGAGCGCCTGGTCGGTTTCCAGGAGGCGCGGGTCGAGTCCCGCTACGTTCAAATTTTTATACGTTTACTAAATAAGTACTATCAGCTTCACGCTGTATCCCGCATACAGCAGGGTAGGCAGAGGGAACCTAGTGTTACACACTCCGTTCCCCATTTTCTGCCGAATTCTGGAGTGTTGAGTGGCAGAACTCAACGCCGCGCTTAACCTCTACACCAGATCGAAGAAATGGAAATATAAATTTAAGTAAATATTTCGTCTCCTCGAGTGGGGATCGAACCCATAACCAGTAAGTATTGTTCTTTCCTAAATGTGGACACTTTGAAATGTTAAAAATATTTAATAAATAGCATTTTCTCTTGCCAGACGATAATTCATAGTAATTATCTTTGGGTAGCGGAAATTTGTAAAAATCTCCTTAGATGCTAACAGTATAAATAAAGTTGTAACAAGCGTTTAAAAGTTTCGATATAGCTTGATGATAATATATGGCTAGTGGTCAGAGCACCTGGTTGGTTTCCAGGAAGCGCGGATTCAAGTCCCACTACGTTCAAATTTTTATACGTTTTTCTAAATAAGTACTCTTATTGGATGTTACTCCTGCTCCTTAAACTACAGGACTTTGTATGGGTTTAAATTGACTAATTGATACATAAAAGTACCACATAATGTTTTTTTGAGATGGCTTACGGAATTAAGGCAGTATTCGTGGGTTCATTTCTACATGATAAATTACGTTTGGTAACTTTTTAGTTAGTTTTAATTTTTTTATGATCCTTTGTTTGTCTCCGTCTTGTTTTTGTTAAAATTGTAAACCTTGACTTGACTGATTTTAGTGCATAACCTTCTTATTAGATTTTTACATATTATTATATTTGATATTTACTAGTTCTATATTCGGTTTTTTCGTCCCACAGCAGGGTAGGCAGAAGGAATTTAGTGCTTAGACACTGCGATTCCGCCCCGCCTAGCTTTTAAGTCATTGTGCATTGAGTGACGGAACTCAACGCCTCGCTTTGCTTAAATGTAATCATTTCTCCGAGTGACGATTGAATCTACAACCACTGCGCTTAACACAACGCCACCGTAGTATGTTCAATTCCTTCCGACAAAATTAATTGAAATTTTGGGGAACAGAGAGATTTCACACTACTTTCTCTGCTGAATAACGAATAAATAATGAAATTCTAGTACATGTGAATGCTATAAAATTTATAATTAAATAATAACTTTGCAACTTTTGCCTGTTTGGCTTTCATCTGTTTCAAACTAACTTAGAATATATTAATTAGAAATAATAAAACGATCTATGAAATTCTATGCTTATAAAATTCTATGATAAATTCTATGATAGTGTAGGATGGTTTCAAGAATATTTCTATTGCGTAGGTAGAAACAGGTTTTAAAGAAAATAGGCAAATATGATTTATAAATAATGTTAAAGCTGTCCTAGCGTAGGGGCACAAGGGAGCCACTCCCACTAGGAGAGTTGAAATATTTCATATTTTTATTTCCTTACTTCGGTGACGAGGCAAAGTGCGGCGTTGAGTTCTGCAAATAATAAAATACTAGGTTTTAGTACTAGGTACCAAGTTTCCATCTGAATACCCTGCTATGCTATATAAGAAATTCGCATACGAAAATAATTTAAAAATATATTTAATTGGGAAATAAAACCCCGGTTATGAGAGGTCGACATACGTTTACGGCAATCAATTTTATTTTTTTCAGTCAAAAGCAAATTTTCTTATAAGATCTTTCTAAGCATATACTCATACGTTTTATATAAATTAATCTTACATACCACCGAGCCCTCATCACACGCCTGTCTTTTACAGATCCCGCTTTAAAGACGTACTCCCTAACTAATGAGTACAATTACACAAAATTAACGAAATACGTAATTGAAAAGTGTTTGGTTCCACCTCGAAGAAATGAAACATTTAATACTTTCATTTCCACGCTCCCTTCTCACGTCCTCAATACACGGCGTTGAGTTCCGGTACTTAACACATAATGCCTCCAGAATTCGGCGGAAAATGGAATACGGAAGTTCCTCAATGGGGATCTCAGTTCGAGAGTGTCCTAAATTCCTAACACTAACGGTTTCCAGGTTCCCGCTGCTTACCCTGCTATGTCTCAGCTGTAACGGGTAGCTTAAAAAAATATTAAATATTTATATTTGTTATTTAGTATTTTCTTAGCCTAAATATCTTTTTATCCCAAGGACGTCATATTGTAGCAGCACAACGTGTGATTGGAAGCCCCTGTTTTGTGTTGAATTTCCATTCCGGGGACAGTAGGAAGAATTATTCATTTCTTCACTCTGGCAACAAGAGATAGCACGGCGTTGAATTCCGCCAATCAATACGCAATATATTGATCGATAGTGTATATGATATAAAAAATATAGAAGCTAGAAAATATCGGTAATATATCTTTAAGACAGTAGGAAGAAAAAATATATATAAGTTTAAACATTTTTAAAGTGTTATTCCACACTTAGGAAAGAAAAATACTTATTTAAAGTCAAAGTCAAAGTAAAATAATTTTATTCAAAATAAGAAGTTACATGCTTCATTTTTTGAACGTCAAATAATTTACCACCAGTTCACTAAAATTAGTGCCTCAGACCTGAGAAGAACCGGCGCAAGAAACTCAGCGGGACTTATTTTTTTAAAAATCAATTATACAAAATCACATTTCAGCGTTTCTGACAATGATACTTTGAAATAGACTGGAGCGAGCATTTCATTCCCAAGGCATGTTATCATTTATATAATTATTAATTTAGTAATAACCTTTAACACACAAACGTCTTTTCACAACTCTTTTAAATTGTGATATAGAACATTCTCGGACGTTTTCTGGGATCCTATTGTAAAAGCGTACACATTGTCCCATAAAAGAATTACGGACCCGATGTAATCGGGTTACAGGTGCAATAAGTTTACTCCTATTTCTAGTATTGATATTATGTACATCACCAATTTTGGCAAAATCTTTAATATTCTTCTTAATATACATAACATTTTCAAAAATGTATTGAGATGCAACTGTCAAAATATTTGTTTCTTTAAATTTTTGCCTTAACGATTCTTTTGGGCCTAAATTATAGATTGCGCGAATAGCTCGCTTCTGCAAGACAAAAATTGATTTAATACCGACTGCATTACCCCAAAGTAGAATGCCGTAGGACATAATACTATGAAAGTAGCTAAAGTAAACAAGGCGAGCCGTTTCCACATCAGTTAATCGTCTGATTTTTTTTACCGCAAAAGCTGCTGAGCTAAGTCTATTCGCCAATCCATCGATATGAGGTCCCCACTGTAATTTAGAGTCAATGGTGATACCGAGAAACACCGTTCAAGACCGGCTTCACCATTCAAGAGTACATCAGCTTTAACTAATTTTGTATTAGGTGTTCTGAAGATTATACATTTAGTTTTTTTACTATTCAATAGTAAGTTATTAACACTAAACCAATGTACTACTTTCGATAGAGCATTGTTTACATCGTCATATATGTTTTGTCGTCGTTTTATTTTAAAAATCAATGAAGTATCATCAGCAAACAATACTACATCATGGTTCTACCCCACTAAAAATGGCAAATCATTTATGTATATTAAAAACAGAAAAGGACCAAGAATAAACCCTTGTGGGACCCCCATACTGACAAATGATCCAGGAGATTTCTTGCCATTTACATCAACCCTCTGAACTCTTTTAACTAAATAAGAGGTCAGAAGATTGAGTGCACGTCCTCTTATGCCGTAATGGTGTAGCATGTATGTATTTAGAAAACGTATAAAAATTTGAACGCAGCGGGACCCGAACCCGCGCCACCTGGAAACCGACCTGGTCGGTTATATATATAGATAAGATACTTATGATACTCTGTATCACAACTATCTTATCAGTCGTGTGTCGCATGCGCTCGCGTGCGAACGGTTGAGAATGATGAGTCATAAGGCAAAAGATAATGTTGAACAAATAACTACAACGTTAAAATGCAATTCGTGCAACATAGTTATTAACGAAGTGCTTGCATTCGTTTGCAATAAAATAGACGTTATGGATGAGGACAGTATTTGTCGAATTTGTGAAACAGCGTTTACTGAGAACGAAATAACCATGGCGAAGAATTTACTTTTTGATTCAATCACAAATAGCAAGAAGAAGACGAGAAAACGAAAAGGAAAAGTGTTGAGAGACATAGAGGACATTATTTGTTGCCTTAAAGAAAGTGATCCAGAGGTGGTTCCCGTTTTTGTGGCCCGGGAATTGCACAAACTACCCCCAGTATTATTCGATCACCTGGATGCTACTCGAATCCTTAAGGATCTTGTCAAGTTGAGACAAGATGTAGACAGGATTTCAGAAGATTACGCAACCAAAGAAGAAATTTCAGAACTGAAATTAAAATCTAGCAGTGTAAACCCGGTCGATATCAACTGTTACACTAAAAATATGATTAATAGTACTCGTGGGGCATGTCTGCTTAATAGCTTTGAATACAACAGTGGACCTACAGGAATATTTCCTATTTCAACCGAAAGCGATGTCTTTTGCACAAACGAGGGTAAGGACACAAATTGTGCACCGCTAGAAAACAAAGAAACAGTCGACAGTGTAAAAAACGTTAAACTTGCTATGAATCAGCTGCGGTCGCCACCCGTCCCGCGCCCCGCTCATAGTCCACCCATTGATACATCGTTGCCGACGGTGAAACATATTGTTATCAACGATGCTTTGGAGCTTGCTGGCGTTTCTAATACACAAATAAATACCACAGTGTCTAAAAAATCGTTTGCAACTGTAGCCAAGGATTATGGGAAGGGGAAACTCGAAAGGAAAACGGACAAGTGGGAGCTGGTTCAGAGGAAAAGAAATAAAAATCGATTTACGGGAAACAAAGGAAAAGCGGTTGTCCAGCCAGAAAACAATTTTAGAGCGGCGGATATTAGTATTCCTATATATATTTACAATGTTTCAAAACAGACAACAGAAGAAGATATTTTAAAATATATTAAAACCAAGATTAATCTCGATGTAAAATTAATTAAGTGGAATATGAGGCACGATAAAGCATATTGTGCTTTTAAAATTTTTGTACCCCAGTATAAGCTTGAAATGTTTTTGTGTGATGATTTTTGGCCAGAAGGAGTGTCATTTCGTCGTTTTATTAATTTTCGACGTAGCGGAGAAATATCTGAAGGCAAGCGAGGAATAAGTAAAGATTCATAATGGACAGCAGTACTCCTATAAGATTAATGAGTTTTAATTGTAAGAGCGTGGTGAGATCCACGGACTGTATAAGAAAGCTCTGCCTAAGGGCGGATATCATTGCGTTACAGGAGACCTGGTTACTGCCACACGAATTGTCTTATCTCGGTACTATCGACGACGGATTTGCATTTACCGGTACCTCTGCTGTGGATACGACTGCGGGAGTCCTGAGGGGCAGGCCGTACGGCGGGGTGGCTCTGCTATGGAGAAAGTCAGTGTTCCCGTGCGTAACAGTAATACCTAGTGGTAGTGTTCGAGTGGCTGCCGTAAAAATAGTGCATGGTGATCGAGTGAGTATGGTTATATCGGTATATATGCCCACCGCGAAGCCGGAAAATCTTATTGAATACACGGAGTGCCTTAGTGAAATCAATGCTTTAATAGAAAATAACGATGTGGAAGCCGTGTATGTACTTGGGGACTTTAATGCGCACCCAGGTGAGTTATTTGCAAATGAATTATTAAACTTCTGTGTCGAGCAAAATTGGTCGTGTGTGGACATGGAAATGCTTCCTTCGGACAGCTATTCATTTGTGAGTGACGCGCACGGCTGTCGGCGCTGGCTCGATCACTGTGTGACGACCGAGGCAGCCAGGCGCGCGGTTCGTGGTGTTACAGTTTTATACGATGTTTACTGGTCTGACCACTTACCTTTAATTGTCGAGTGTAATTTTCAACTTATAACACCAAAGTTGACATGTACGAACTCATTGCTTAATAAAGTCATATGGGGTGAGAGAAGCCCAGAGCAGATCAGTAAATACTCGGGTCTATGTCAGCATGAATTTAGTAAAATAGTATTTCCCACGCATTTTCACGAATGTGCTGATGTTTTTTGTAATAAAGTGAACCATAAACAAGTTTTAAACCAAATATATAATAGTATTGTAAAAACGCTTCGAGAGGCGGCTGTGAACTCCTATGTAGGGCCTACTTTTCGAAAACACAGACCTGTGCCGGGATGGAATAAATACGTCAGTGACGCTCACAAGACGGCGCGGTTGTGTTATCAAAATTGGTTACAAATTGGCAAGCCGATGGGGGGATCGTTTTATAATGAAATGAAGGAAAGTAGACGAATTTTCAAATCTAAGTTAAAATTATGTCAGGAAAATCAAAACCAAATAAAGCTAGATATAATAGCGCATCATCACGCTAGTAAAAATTTTAGTAAATTCTGGAAAACAACAAATAAATTAAATCCAAAATCGAATGGCCGTCCTGCGAGCGTTGCTGGTTTTCACGAACCCCGCGATATAGCAAACCTCTTTAGAAAACATTTTAAGGTTGAGCCACCGAGCAGCACTGGTGTTCAGATGCTCAACACGGAGCAGCAGAAGTTAGTGGGCGTTAGATTCTCCGCTGGCGATATAAACAGAGTAGTAAGTCGAATGGTACGAGGTAAGTCACCCGGTCACGATGGGCTGAGTGTTGAGCATCTGAAGTACGCAGGAGCTGACTTGGCGAGAGTTCTCGCTATGTTTTTTAACATGTGTTTGAGTCATAGCTACCTGCCGGAGGATCTAATGTACACTGTAGTAGTACCAATATTGAAAAATAAAACAGGAGATGTATCCGAAGTTGCGAACTATAGACCGATCTCACTAGCAACTGTAATAGCTAAAGTATTGGACAGTCTGCTTGATAGGCAGCTGGAGGGGCATATTACACTTCACGATTCTCAATTTGGTTTTAGACCCGGTCTTTCTACAGAGAGTGCCATCGTTTGCCTCAAGCAGACTGTACAGTACTATACAGCTAGAAATACTCCAGTATACGCCTGTTTTCTGGATTTATCTAGGGCTTTTGATACTATATCCTATGATGTATTATGGAAGAAACTAAGGGAAGAGACGGATATACCCTGCGAGGTTACATCTGTCTTGCAATATTGGTACCACAATCAACGTAACGTGGTAAAATGGGAAGGCAAGCACTCTGAAATGTATGGGTTGGAGTGCGGGGTGAGACAAGGGGGCCTGACTTCGCCCCGTCTATTTAACCTATACATGAACGGGCTGCTGGGTAAGCTTGGAAGTAGCAATATCGGTTGTCATGTGGGAGGCGTCTGCGTAAATAATATTAGTTACGCCGACGATATGGTATTGCTCAGCCCATCTATTGGTGCGCTGCGTAGGTTGTTGCGTGTATGTGAGAGGTATGCTGAGGCCCAGGGACTGAGATATAACGCAAAAAAGAGCGAATTCCTGGTGTTTAAGTCAGGTAAGAAAGTTTGTACCCATGTGCCACCGGTGTGTCTTGGGGGCACTGCTTTAAAAAGAGTAGAGCGATTTAAGTATCTGGGTCACTGGGTGTCAGACTGCCTCAGCGATGACGTGGATTTAGAGAGAGAGCGCAGGGCATTGGCCGTGCGCTGTAACATGCTGGCCCGAAGGTTTGCACGGTGTACTGATTCTGTAAAGGTAACATTGTTCAAGGCTTATTGTCAATCCTTCTACACCTGCAGCCTTTGGGTTAGGTATACGCAGCGTGCGTACGGCGCCCTGAGAGTCCAGTATAACAATGCATTCAGAGTGCTGTTCGGGTTACCGCGCTACTGTAGTGCCTCCGGAATGTTTGCTGAGAGGCGTGTTGACGACTTCCACGCTATTATTCGTAAAAGGAGTGCATCTACGCTCCAGAGGTTACGAACTAGCTCGAACGGCATTCTGTCTGCACTGGCTGACCGCTGGGACTCGAAAATTCTGCGCCACTGGGTACGGCTACATGTTGGCTAAGGACTGATTTTGTTTTTCTTTTCCCTTTGTCGACTTTTTATTATTTACTAACATTAGGTTTTTAAGGTTGTCTTGTAATACTAACAAAATATGGACATGTGTCTGAAATAAAATAAATAATAATAATAATAAGCTTGAAAAGTGTTTTGTTTGTTCCAACTATACGCTTTATTTCGCATAGCTAGTGTAACGATCCATACCAGAACTAAATTATGTTGGTAAATAATATAATTAGTTTAAAAAAAACATTTATAAAAAAATATTCTTAAGATAAATACAATCTTATAAATAATAGTTTAGTTCAGTTATTTAATTACGCGTTCCATTCACAAGTAATATTGAAGTGACGTAATATACCGTAGGTAAAATACTCAGATATAAAATATATTTTTAGGAATCAGAAGTGTTTAATGTAAAAAAGAGACAATTCAGGATGGACTACAAGCAGTTTATTACAAAGTTAACTTATACAAACAATATTTCTGAGTGAATAAATGTTAATACACAATCAAATATAATTAAACAATCATTACTTTCCATTACACAACAATAACAAAACAATAACAAAATGGAACGAACTCACAGTATCAACGCCAACCACCCTTACGCACGGTAACCGACCCGCCAAACGAGAGCGAACCCGAATGCGCCCTCGCTTTTATAAGTATGAGTACGGTGGTGGTGGGTATCGATACTCTTCTAACACAGGAAGGGTCCTGCTCGCGCGCAGGATATTCCATCGCACGTTGTTTCCACGATATTCAGCTCACACGGCCTCTCCTGACCGTGCACCGCCCTCGGCTGCATTGAAGATTTCTTCTGCTGGAGTTTGCCTGCTTCGCCGGTGACTGCTGCACGCCTCCGCGAGCGCGCCGACTGCACGCTGTCGCGAGCGCGCCAACTCAGCAGCACCCGCCAGGAGCGCGACTGCTGCACGCAGTGACTCGAAGCAGCCATCGCAGGAGCACCTGAGCGGCGCCTTCGAAGTTCATTCAGGAGCCATCGTTACAATCTAAATAAGAAATTAGAGATTAATGAAGCACGACAACATACAACGTTGCCTATTCTGTCATTCATCACACAAACAAGGCCCTCATACAAAAAAACTTTCGTAACAGAGATAAAATCACTCCACATTCAAGATCGTTCAGTCATTTAGATCACTGTCTTGCAAAAGTCTCAGTCAAACTCATACTTGAACTTGCAAGTTCCCACGTTAAAAACGTGAACCAGGACTACGCCACACGCGCGTCAAATAAACAGGATTGTGCTTCACGCGCGCCAAATAAACAGGACTGCGCCTCACGCGCGCCAAATAGACAGGGCAGCGCCTCACGTGCGCCAAGTAAGGAGGACTGCGCCACTCGCCAAGAGCGCCTGCTGCATGTCTCCGCGAGCGCGCCAACCGGGCAGCACCCGCCAGGAGCGCGACGACTGCACGCCTCCGCGAGCGCGCCGACTGCACGCCGTCGCGAGCACGCCAACTCAGCAGCACCCGCCAGGAGCGCGACTGCTACACGCCTCCGCGAGCGCGCCGACTGCACGCCGTCGCGAGCGCGCCAACTCAGCAGCACCCGCCAGGAGCGCGACTGCTGCACGCCTCTGCGAGCGCGACTGCTGCACGCCTCTGCGAGCGCGCCGACTGCACGCCGTCACGAGCGCGCCAACTCAGCAGCACCCGCCAGGAGCGCGCCGACTGCACGCCGTCGCGAGCGCGCCAACTCAGCAGCACCCGCCAGGAGCGCGACTGCTGCACGCCTCCGCGAGCGCGCCGACTGCACGCCGTCGCGAGCGCGCCAACTCAGCAACACCCGCCAGGAGCGCGCCGACTGCACGCCGTCGCGAGCGCGCCAACTCAGCAGCACCCGCCAGGAGCGCGCCGACTGCACGCCGTCGCGAGCGCGCCAACTCAGCAACACCCGCCAGGAGCGCGCCGACTGCACGCCGTCGCGAGCGCGCCAACTCAGCAGCACCCGCCAGGAGCGCGACTGCTGCACGCCTCTGCGAGCGCGCCGACTGCACGCCGTCGCGAGCGCGCCAACTCAGCAACACCCGCCAGGAGCGCGCCGACTGCACGCCGTCGCGAGCGCGCCAACTCAGCAGCACCCGCCAGGAGCGCGCCGTCTGCACGCCGTCGCGAGCGCGCCAACTCAGCAGCACCCGCCAGGAGCGCGCTGACTGCACGCCGTCGCGAGCGCGCCAACTCAGCAGCACCCGCCAGGAGCGCGACGACTGCACGCCTCCGCGAGCGCGCCGACTGCACGCCGTCGCGAGCGCGCCAACTCAGCAGCACCCGCCAGGAGCGCGACTGCTGCACGCCTCTGCGAGCGCGACTGCTGCACGCCTCTGCGAGCGCGCCGACTGCACGCCGTCACGAGCGCGCCAACTCAGCAGCACCCGCCAGGAGCGCGCCGACTGCACGCCGTCGCGAGCGCGCCAACTCAGCAGCACCCGCCAGGAGCGCGACTGCTGCACGCCTCCGCGAGCGCGCCGACTGCACGCCGTCGCGAGCGCGCCAACTCAGCAACACCCGCCAGGAGCGCGCCGACTGCACGCCGTCGCGAGCGCGCCAACTCAGCAGCACCCGCCAGGAGTGCGCCGACTGCACGCCGTCGCGAGCGCGCCAACTCAGCAACACCCGCCAGGAGCGCGCCGACTGCACGCCGTCGCGAGCGCGCCAACTCAGCAGCACCCGCCAGGAGCGCGACTGCTGCACGCCTCTGCGAGCGCGCCGACTGCACGCCGTCGCGAGCGCGCCAACTCAGCAACACCCGCCAGGAGCGCGCCGACTGCACGCCGTCGCGAGCGCGCCAACTCAGCAGCACCCGCCAGGAGCGCGACGACTGCACGCCTCCGCGAGCGCGCCGACTGCACGCCGTCGCGAGCGCGCCAACTCAGCAGCACCCGCCAGGAGCGCGACGACTGCACGCCTCCGCGAGCGCCACTGCTGCACGCCTCCGCGAGCACGCCAGCCGCCTACTCCTCTCGGAGCGCCTCGCTGTTCGCAGCCTTGGAAGCCGGGTTACCTCGGGAGGATTTTTTAAATAAATAATTAAACCAAAATTAATGATAAATTTTCTTAAAATGCCGGTTTCAAAAGAACTCTTGGTGAGAGAAATTGCCAGCATATCATTTTGAAAATATCCTACAAGCCTTAATGCTTATTGTACTTGTTCAATATTAACGGGATTGAGTGCATTAAGTAACGTAACATAACGTGTGCTCGGTCGGACCTGACCATGATTAACACTGAACCACGTACTCAACTTTGGCGGTAAAGAGACAGTTGTGTCATATTGGCAGACAACGCACCTTTCCGAATGCGCCTAGTATCAAGAATAAGTTGAGAACACTTCTTATAAGAACATTAAAGGTGTAGCGAGAACTACACTATAACGTTATTATTATTATTCCGATTTCACAATTATTGCCTTGAGCTTCTATTCAGATCGAGCTTTAGTAAAAATGTTTCTCTTTATGTCCAATTTTCTTACAAAATGAACAAAGAGGTTTAATGTTGCTATTGTTCCCGTTGGCGGAGCTTCGCTCCTTCTAACATATGTTCTCAGCATGACTGAGTTGGCCATATTCAAAACATCTGTTTTCGAGTCAACTCGAACCTTCGGAGCTGCGATTTATTATTGCACTAGACAAAAAGCGTCTGCCAAAGGTACGATAGTCAATTTTCGCGGGTCGGTTTAATATATGTCGATAAAAACGAAACAAGGTTTTCCGTCGTAAGGTTGGCGTTGGTGGCTGCCGCGCGAACTTGTATGTCGCTAATACCGTAGACCACTATTTGAACCATGAGTTCTTCGCTAAGGCCTTTAATAATGCGTAAGCGCAATAATAATTGTCGTGCATATTCCGCGTACGATAAAAAATTATTTGACGTGGTGTTTAGAACTTCCAGAAGTATTTGCACGTAATTAATTTTTTGAGGGCACAGCGACTTAAATTCTTTTACAAAATTAGACCATGAGCGTTCATGAGTGTTCCACTCATTTAGCCAAGTGTTTGCGTCGCCTCTCAAACAATGTGCAACACGGGAAAAACACTTAAAATCGTCCCAATGGTTCGCACGCCTAGCTCTATCCACTTCAGTGCACCACACTTCGAAGTTATTTATTGCCGGGTCAAAGTTTGAGACATAATAATTGCTGGGTTTATTTTTTGCTAGGAAGCCTAATGCATCGACGAGTGTTTGCGTTGTAGGATTATGATTTTTTTGTAACGGAGGTGTATCACTAAGAACAGACGATGAGATTTGCGTACTACTGGCCATACTCGCCTCTATGGCCGTCAATCGCGATATAATCGTACCCAACGCGGTTTTCGTAATACTGTCGGGAGTGTCGGACAGTGATTTACTTTGACGACGGTTTGAGTGATCGGGACCTGCTTGCGACCTTTCGCGCGATTGAAGATTTTTGCGACTGCGCGAATAACTACGACCTGAACGACGCGAGCGTGATCTACCACGACGAGAACGCGGGCGAGACCTGTAGCGATGTGAGTGTGGACGAATTCTTTTACGACGCGACTGCGAAAGACGCCTACTGAGTCGCGGGGCTTCATCTCTACGATTGTCACCATCTAAAACGCAAGGCGGCGTCAAGGCCAACTTTTCACAAGACACGCGTAACATTTCTTCGAAAGGGAAGAAACGCGAACAGACTGTTTCCTTTTTATTACACTAATGTACGTAGTGTCGGCGGGAATCAACGACAGCTTGCTTTCACCATACTAAGGTGCGCATTGTTTTAGTGGAAAATAACGATTGTTTATTTTACCCTAAGCTAATTAATTGTGAGCGGTAAATCCAATCCCACTTCTGATTTTAGGAATCAGAAGTGTTTAATGTAAAAAAGAGACAATTCAGGATGGACTACAAGCAGTTTATTACAAAGTTAACTTATACAAACAATATTTCTGAGTGAATAAATGTTAATACACAATCAAATATAATTAAACAATCATTACTTTCCATTACACAACAATAACAAAACAATAACAAAATGGAACGAACTCACAGTATCAACGCCAACCACCCTTACGCACGGTAACCGACCCGCCAAACGAGAGCGAACCCGAATGCGCCCTCGCTTTTATAAGTATGAGTACGGTGGTGGTGGGTATCGATACTCTTCTAACACAGGAAGGGTCCTGCTCGCGCGCAGGATATTCCATCGCACGTTGTTTCCACGATATTCAGCTCACAATATTTATTAAAAATAATTTAATAATTATAATGAAACGTTATGTATTATAATTTAAAATAAATAATAACATAATTAATATTTTAATTATTGTAAAATATCATGTTGGCTGGATAAGCTACTGTCCACGTCAAAGTCAAGGAAAGAGAAAAGAAAGGGAAAAGAAAGAGAAGGGAGATGGCGGACGCGTCTGAGGAAGGATGCATGTTTTAAATGTTTAGAAAAGTTTTAATTTATAATTAACATATATCTAGTTATATTTAATGTATATAAAAAGCATGTGAGATTGTGTTTTCAATTGTGATATAAGTATTTGAGGTTGCTAAGATAAGTTATAAGTGCTTTCACTATTTACGATTGTTTGTATTGAAATACTTCGTCGGTAAGTTTTTAATAGATTATTATTAAAATAAAGAAGAGTGATATTAATGCATATAATGCCGTCAATATCCAGAGATAAATATTATCTATATAGTAAATGGAAATAAATACATGAAGATGTTTTTATGAGATATATAAAATTACAATTATATTAATGTACGCAGAATGCCTGCCGCCATCTTCGTTAGAAGCGTGTATGGGAATTGTGAAATGAAAGTTAAATAGGTTTGGTGAATTATAATAACTACATGTTACTATAAAAGGAAATATACATATATTAGTATAATTTATAATATGATATAAAACTATTATATCAAAATATATATTTACAATTTATAAATATTATATAAATATCAGTCTGTTTAATGTCCTACGATAAAAGTAATCTTTCAATATGTTTTATATATTACTTTAATTAAATATACTAGACATTAGACATTAACCAAATATTAATTATTTACGATTTATACGACTGTTAGAGTTCATTGACCCTTGTTTTAGTATATATTATACTAGCGGCCCGCCCACGGCTTCGCCCGCTTAAATACATGATTATTGGTTTAAGCAGAATTGATTGACAACTATAATAAAATAAAATAAATAAATAAATCAGCTTCACGCTGTATCCCGCACACAGCAGGGTAGGCAGAGGGAACCTAGTGTTAAGACACTCCGTTCCCCACTTTCTGCCGAATTCTGGAGGCATTGCGTGTTGAGTGGCAGAACTCAACGCCGCGCTTAACCTCGACATCAGAGCGAAGAAATGGAAATATAAATTTAAGTAAATATTTCATCTCCTCGAGTGGGGATCGAACCCACAACCAGTCGGTTTTGCAGTCACACCTCGTGCCGCTGCGCCACGACTGGCCTCACACCCTATAATAGAATGACAAACAAATATAAAGACAACATACAACAACATATATAATATAAAGACAACTATAATGACTTCTAATATGATTTTTTGTTACTTTAATCTGTAATATTCTATTACGATTTTTTTACGACATTATCGTAACTTCTGTAAGAATTTATTTATAATATAAATTTTTGATTGTTTCGAACTAAAAAATATGACCAATGTCGATATTTGATATTCATATATATATATATATATATATATATATATATATATATATATATATATATATATATATATTTGTAACAGTACGTTCTTTTTACCTATGTTATGTTTTTTAAAGCTCTGTTAAATGTGCTGATGTCACTTAATAATTGTACTGCTTCAGAAACAGTCTTAAATGTAAAATTATTAATTTGGTTAAGGATTCATAATATTCTTTGTAAAATAACTGTAATGTTTGCATATTAACTCCTGTTTGCATATTATTAGATAAATGAATAATTGGTAAATATGTAGTTATTACAGAGTACACGTAGAATGTTTTATATTTATGTTTTTAGGCATTTTTATATATATTTATTTCAAACGAACGAACGAACCAAAAAATCTATGTATTTACTTGATATTTCTTTGAAGATCAAATCGTTCTTTATCTCTGTGTTGAATTAATTACGATTTAAACTTTACTGTTACGATTTATGAAGGTAATCTCTACTAACAATTCAATTTTGTTTACTTAAAATAAATAAATCAGCTTCACGCTGTATCCCGCACATAGCAGGGTAGGCAGAGGGAACCTAGTGTTAAGACACTCCGTTCCCCACTTTCTGCCGAATTCTGGAGGCATTGCTTGTCGAGTGGCAGAACTCAACGCCGCGCTTAACCTCGCCACCAGAACGAAGAAATGGAAATATAAATTTAAGTTAATATTTCATCTCCTCGAGTGGGGATCGAACCCACAACCAGCTGGTTTTACAGTCACACTTCTTGCCGCTGCGCCACGACTGGCCTTGTTTACTTTATTGTATAAAATATTGTATAATAGTGCTTCAAAAATATATATTTTTATCAACAGTCATATAATCAAGACGTTTCGAATGTCATTCTTTAGTCAGGGTCATACCAGCGCGATTTCTATATAACATTCGCTGGCAAGCTAATGCCTTGAGTTCATTCAAATGACGATAACTTTTTTTTTAATGAACCGATTTTGATGAACCAAACTTTAGAACCTAAATTGAATTAAAACAAAGCAATTGGTGAAATTTTCAAGTAAATCGGTTCAGTAGTTTCAGAGAAAAATGCGGACAACAATATGTCGACAGACAGACAGACAGACAGACAGACAGACAGACAGACAGACAGACAGACAGACAGACAAGAAATTCAAAAAAAATATTTTTGCTTTCTATTAGTCTTTTTAAGTATCCCTCTATCCATTTCAGTCAAAATTACTAAATGTACAGACAAAATATTTTTACTGTCTTATTATATATAGAGATAAATATGAGTCTGTTTAATGTCCTACAATAAAAGTAATCTTTCAATATTTTTTATACATTACTTTAATTAAATACAATAGACATTAGACATTAACCAAATATTAATTATTTACGATTTATACGACTGTTAGAGTTCATTGACCCTTGTTTTAGTATTAACTAATATTATAGTCAGAACCGACTGCTGCTTGGCTTCGTTGGTACTAATGTGCTTGGCTAAGTGAATTGCCGTGGCATTTAATTTTATATATATTATATTTAGATAGTTTCGCGGTGCCTTGCGGTGCGTCAACGTTAACACTTGGTGTATGATGGATAGGTGTGCGATGCTATTTTATGTCCTGGAGCTCTGGTGTATGTAGTAGTGTCCGCCCGTCGCATACGGGTGCGCGATGCTATTTTATGTCCTGGAACTCTGGTGTATGTAGTAGTGTCCGCTTGTTTGTCTAACACTTGGTTTTATCGTAGATAATATAATGCGTCAATCGACTGATGTCGACGACATACTTATAATATATAGCCGGGCGTCACTGGTGCTGGCATATTTGATATAAGCGAATTGCTTTAGTAGTGTTGGATTCTGCTGCTGAGTTTCTTCCGCCAGTTCTTCTCAGCACTGAGGTTCTTTACTGAACTGGTAGTAGAATCGTGCCTACTCGGAGTCGCTGGCTATCCTAGCGATAACTGAGTATTTTCAATTAATGATTTCTATATTACATTCCCACAACTCTGAGTCTAGTGTCAGTTCAGACAAACAGCTGCAGGGTGTGTGCTGTGCATGTTATTCTACGACGGTTCTGTTTAAAAGAGGCGTTACAATAACAGTGAATATAAATTATATTAATATTGAAACTAGGGCACGAATATAATAAGAGCACGAAGGTAATAATTATAATACGAATTATACTATATTAACGAATTCATACGGAAATAAGAAACATTAAACACGTCACATTATACGTACAGAATTCAATATTATTAAGATACGATTAGTAAATATATAGTTATAAGAAAGATACACGAAAGTTAAATGGGTATATTAATGTAATGCCCTCTAAAGAAACAAACTGAAGTGGATTCACATGATCGGCCGCCTAGCGGTAGTGAGTTCGATCTGATATGTGAAGCAGAGAGTTATATGTTATATAATTATGGCTACGGCCTACATATAATAATCTCAACTCCATTGCAAGTATGTATATTAGACTTCGGTCTTTGCATCAGAATAATTATAATATGAAATATATAAATGGGTATATTAATGTAATGCCCTCTAAAGAAACAAACTGAAGTGGATTCACATAATCGGCCGCCTAGCGGTAGGGAGTTCGATCTGATATGTGAAGCAGAGAGTTATATGTTATATAATTATGGCTACGGCCTACATATAATAATCTCAACTCCATTGCAAGTATGTATATTAGACTTCGGTCTTTGAGTCAGTTATTTAATAATTGATCTTTCACAAAGGCATTATAAGAATCACAAATATTAACTATTCCGATCCGTCCCGGAGGGTTCAGAGCCGAATGGCCGGAATCCACGGTAAGTGGCGGGTGCGGGGCCACTCACTATCTCCCCTTAGTAATAACTATCAGTAATGACTGGATATAACAGAGAGGAGGATAGGACGTCTTTGATATACTTAAATGACATTTTATTTATCATAATATATATTATTGTACTCATATTAAATTTATGGTACATTTCATATTAATACTGTTACCTCTGAATCTCTAAAAGATCTTGGATTACTTACGATCACTGCGAAAGGGTTCTAACTATGTTAGACGTATCACGAGCCATACTAAAATATTAAAATTATTATTTAAATAATTTTATTTAAATATTTTATTGACGAGTAGGGTGGGATGTCAGTTACACTAGGTTAGAGAGATCCAAGTTTCAAAATATAATAAATTACAGCCGCATTTAGATAGCTTGTTCCTAATTATGATATTATTTTCTCTTTTTGCCGCTATTACCAAACATTCATAATATAATGAATGCTCACATTTCGCTAGTCAAAAAAAGACAAATATATTTGATTTCATGATGGAAAAAATTAGCAAACCCTTCGATGTTTTCACCTTTTATTTATTTGTCGTTCGTCGTTTGTCCCTGTCGTATCATAAATAATTTATTAATTCTCATATATTTTATATCTGTGTATATGTATTTTGGGATGGGTAAAGAAACTGATTTTTTTGTAGCTATTGTGAATATATTATTAAGGATAGAGAAAAAATAACCCTTATTTAGAAAATGTATAAAAATTTGAAACCTGCGTCTCCTCGAAACCGACCAAGATATACGTATTACTTTTATAGATTGCAGATTTACTCAGATACAAAAAAAGATGTGTCAAATCACTTTTTATCTTTATCTATATTTATGTATGTGTATAGATATGTGTGTATATTTCTTAAAAATGCTCTTCCAAAAGAAAATAATATTTTAATATTATTCTCGTAGTTTCATACATTTTGATAGTTATTCTTCAACATAAATTAATTCCGCTCAATAATTATGTTAAATATTCATAAGGGAACACTTCAATGCTCTTTCCGATAATATGTTTTAAACTTAACTTTGACTCGTTGAGTTGGTAAATTTTATTGCGGCAAAATTATAATTTAAGCTGAAGCCCATGAATTATTTAGCTCGACTTTCATATTTATATTAAAATCGGTTTCACGCTGTATCCCGCACACAGCAGGGTAGGCAGAGGGAACCTAGTGTTAAAACACTCCGTTCCCCATGCAGAGTTCTGGAGGTATTCATATTTATATTGGACAATCAATAATTCTTTTCGTTTATAGGATTTTACTATCCAAACTACTAACACTTTAAAATTGTCAACTATAATTATTATTGAGAATTTCTTATTTTAAATAACAATTCATATGTATTTAATACTAGGTGTAAAATAAGTATTTAGTCGAGGTTGAAGTCAAATAATTATTAATTAAATATAAATCAAATCAAATCAGCTTCACGCTGTATCCCGCACACAGCAGGGTAGGCAGATCGAACCTAGTGTTAAGACACGTTGCGTGTTGAGTGGCGCGTTGTCTCGTCACCAGAGCGAAGAAATGAAAATATAAATGTAAATAAATATTTATTTTTCTCGAGTGGGGATCCAAGCCACAACCAGTCGATTTTACAGTCACACTTTGTGTCACCGAGCCACGACTGGCCTCATTATATTTTTATTGTAATAAATATTAATATATATTTTTTTATACAGGCTAATTAATTTCCAACAGCATAGGTTTTTGTTTATCATTAAGCCCTTAGCCTTACTACAGTATTCTATGCCCAAATATTAACGCGTTTCGTAATATGAAAATTCCTGCGTAACCCTCGTCTATACCTCTAAAACACTTGACGTTAGTTTTTACAGAATCCGTAATAAATGTAGTAAAAAAGGGTGTAAGTCGTCTTTTGATAAGAAATAATTAAATATAGCATATGTCAGATTTTTTATGCCTTTGTATGTAGGTATATATTTTTTTAACTTCAACCTTTATCCGTAGTTAGAGAAAATGAAGCGCCATACGCGATCTCTACACACCCCGGTCACTTCGTCCACTGTCAAAATGTATGCTTAAAAATATGCATCAATTTGTTGAAAAAAACTTACATTTATTGCATAAGTACAGCATTCAAATTTTGAAAATTTTCAGTATTCAAATTTTGAACTGCGCTATTGATTTCAAGCGGGTCTCGTTCTCAATCCTCCTTTGTATCAAATAAAGGAGTATTGAAAACGAGACCTGCCTAAAATCAATAGAACAGTTCAAAATTTTAAATTAAATCAAGGTTTTTAAATAGCATCAATGCTTAGTGCTATTCATTATAAAAATAGTTTATATATATGTTTATATTTTGGATTAAGGTCCACTGTGGTGCATGGGCACAAAGATGACTGTAACGCGACAGTTGTGAGTTCGACCCAACTCATTTCAATTAATAATTATTTTTTAATATTTTAATTTCTTCGCTCTGTCAAAAGAAGGTTTATTTCAATTGCTTGATGAATGGTTATAAAAATATTTATAAATACAAAAATCAGCAATGAGTTTCCTCCACTTTACTGTTAAGGAGGCCGGTCGTGGCGCAGCGGCACGAGGTGTGACTGCAAAACCGACTGGTTGTGGGCTCGATCCCCACTCGAGGAGATGAAATATTTACTTAAATTTATATTTCCATTTCTTCGCTCTGGTGTCGAGGTTAAGCGCGGCGTTGAGTTCTGCCACTCAACACGCAATGCCTTCAGAATTCGGCACAAAGTGGGGAACGAAGTGTCTTAGCACTAGGTTTCCTCTGCCTACCCTGCTGTGTGCGGGATACAGCGTGAAGCTAATTTAATTTAATTTAATTTACTGTTAAGGATAGCCTCTCTTAGAAACATTCCATTTTGCTTGGCTGAACTTAACGCCATATTTTTTTAATAAATATATTTAAACTAAAAATCATTATTTGGTAAGAAACGACATATTTGTGACACTATTATATCTGGAAATATATGGAAATAGTAGTTTCAATAACACCCTAATGGCTGTTATTTTCAATGAAAACCATTCATTGAAATTCCGAGTAGATACCCTACTACGTAAGGCTTGATACAATTTATTCGTGGCATAACAGGTGGTATTGAGATAGAATGCAATACACTACAGAATATAATAGGTAAAAGACTACCTACGATGTATTGAGGCGTGTCTGTCGCTCAATTGTACTAAAAATAAAATTTGTATTGACATTTCACTTGAGTATATCGTAAATTATTATTTTTTTTATTGCATTATGAGGAGTATTAGAAAAAAATTGAGTCACATTACTCTGTTTCCTGCTAAAGGATTAATTAAAAAACAGCATCTTTACCCGCATAGCAGGGTAGGCAGAGAACATAATGTACCTATACTCACTTTACACTTTCCGACGAGTTTTCAAATAAAAAAAATAAAATACGATTTAGATAAAAATAAAATAAAACAGCTTTACGCTGTATCCCGCACACAGCAGAGTAGGCAGAGGGAACCTAGTGTTAAGACATTCCGTTCCCCACTTTCTGCCGGATTCTAAAAAAAACCACAACTATTTATATAAAAATTAATGCATACAAAACACATCAATTTTCTCACCAACTTCAAAACAAAGTATTGTTAAAATTTTATGTATATGATATATAATGATCTATTTAGACTTTAAAGTGTGCCAAATTTCATAACTGCATATATGATTGTACACAATTTTGTCAGAAACTAAAAGTCATACAGAAATGATCCTTATTGATTTAAATCAGATACCTTTCAACTTAGAGGTTAGTCAGGTTAGTTAGTAGAGGACATCTATAAGATGAATGATATCATTGAAAGATATTCGAAGTCTGTTTATTTTTTTTATATCTGTTAATAACAAAGTATTTATATAATTCAATGTATAAAGAGTCAACGTATTGATACACTTTTATCTGCCAATATAAAGTAAACGTTCAAACGATGGTTTAGCGTAAATTGCCTTTTAAGCAAACGAAGGTTAAGTTCATACGGTTGAGTATATATTCATAAATGTTGTTAAAAGCTGTTTGCCATTGAGTAGATTTAAAATATATCAAAAGCTCAATTTGTATTACAACTTAAGTAGTCTTTACAAAGTGTGGCGGAGTGGCGAAGATTTCTATGCGATATGCCATGGTAGCGTTCGATATGAAATCAAGGCAATGTTGTATGTATTTCAAAATGTTTTTATTTACGCTTTTTGATTATGTAAAAAGAGGCGTTCGGTACGGACACTAAATATATATTATTAGTCTTTTTTTAGAGGACATAAAATGGAAAATATATGTATGTTAGGTTCGTAATGGCTTTTAAACGAAACGAAATGCTCTGGCAGGAAAAGTTGGGAAATATGTCTTAACAAAATAAGATATTTTTCGAAAACGTATAAAAATTTTAACGTAGCGGGACTACCAGCCAGATAACATATGTCTCGGTAGTCAGAGCGCCTGGTCGGTTTCCAGAAGGCGCGGCAAATTTTCTAAATGAGTATTTTTCTTTTCTAAGGGGCCGTTCAAGTATTACGTAAGCAGTTTTTTAGCAATTATTGACCCCCCCCCTCCCCTATGTCATCAAAAAAAAGCAATCCTCTTACAAATATTTCATTGAAAACGTCAAAAATAAGCAAACCCAAGACCCCCCCGCCCCCCTACAGTGCTTACGTAATACTTGAACGGCCCCTAAGTGTAGATTAACACTTTAAAAATATTAAAAATAAAAAACATATTTCCTATATTTTTCTAAGCTCCTATGTAAAAAGAATAAATATATAAAGAATATTTCAAGTATGCACGTATATTTCGATTTTTTTTCAAATGGCATCTTATTGTCATTTCAATAAAAATTAAAATAATTTTTACAGTATTTTTCTGCTTCACGGTTTATTCCGCATATAGCAGGATAAACTGAGAGAACCCAGTATTGAGATAAATTTCGAAGATTAAGAAAAAAATCGACATAATGCATTTTGAATGGACGAATTCAATGCTATGATTGATCTACCAGAGCGGGAAAATGAAAATAATTTAAATGCAATCATTCCCCAGGCAGGGTATTGAGCCCGTAACCAGCATGCGTACAGTCAGATGCGGCTCTACTGTGCTGCAATGGCCCTAAATATTTGTTGTCATTAAAAAAATAAAATAAAAAAATAAAACAATCTTTTTTTTGTAATTCATCATCATCATTTTGAAAAGTGCATGAAACATTACAAACAAAAAGAAATACAAAGAATATATTGACAACTGCTAAATTTAAAAAACTGTAGCGCCACGTCAATGACCGCGAAGTTTAGGAACAGGCTGCTATTTTAATGTATGTATTGCATTGCTAAAAGTAGTGTACAGAAAACAGATATTAAGACGGTAGAAGATATAATATAAGAGATAAAAATAATAACTTAATTAACATTACTATGATATAAGGGACAATAATATGATATTCCGGAATCAAGGTGTTTCATTAAATCAATTTTTCTTTAAATAAAAAAATCTAATAAATCAGCTTCACGCTGTATCCCGCACACGCGCACGGTAGGCAGCGGGAACTTAGTATTAAGACACTCCACTCTCCACTTTTTCCGATTTCTTTGCGTGTCGAGTGGCAGAACTCAACGCCGCGCTTGTCCTCGACACCAGAGCGAAGAAATGGAAATATAAATTTAAGTAACTATTTCATCTCCTATATAAAAGATTACTACTAGGGATAAAGCGTGAAGCTAGTAGTAGTAGTAGTAGTAATTTCATCTCCTTGTGTGGGCATCGAATCCACTACTAGTCGGTTGTACAGTCACACTTTGTGCCCTTGCGCCACGTCTGGGCTTCAGTTCAAATAGTTTATATTTAATTAATACATATGTTTACTGGGTTTAATTGCATAGAGAGAACATATGAGATAATAACATTCAACGTTTCAAAATGAGCGGAAATTAAACAACGAAGTACCTTATAACAATTAAAGTATGTCAAAACAGAGACAGAATATACTAAAAATCGTTACAAATTACATAAAGATCTTGATATAATCTTACAAAAGTAAAGTAGCCTTTGAGTGAGATCAAAGCTAATGCTTATTCTATAAAGCTCTCAGCAGCTACGAGATTGCGTAGCACCGTAGACCGTAGTCCGTCGGTGTTATCAGTCGACGCCGGACGTCGCTCCAGCGCGGAATAAAGTTCGAGCTACGAAACGCTACGAAAGCTCTACGACTGTTTACAATTTTTAGTTTGGTTCCAAATATAATATAAAATGTGATTAGTGATATTTATTTAAATTGATGAAATTTTGTGGTCTTGTATGTTAAATAAAATGTAAACATTTTTGTTTTATGATACAAATATATATATATAATGCTACTACACACGTATACGTTAAATGAAAATTTAAAAAATAAGCATGATAACTCCAAATAATTCATTCCCTACTTTGGAATCGACATCTTCTTTAGACAAAAAATTCTGGGATTATTTCGACATGATCGACGAGAGGAATATAACCAGGGAAGAAGTGGCTGAGAGGCAACAGGGTGCAGTGTTGAGTGCATACGGGGTGTTGATGGCTGTAGGGGCTATCGGCAATGTGGCTGTACTTGTGGCACTCGCCAGCGCCAGACGTAGACGGTCTAGAGTAGACCTGTTGATGACACATCTGGCTGTAGCTGATGTCTGTGTGACATGTGGAGTTATTCCTTTGGAGGTAAATTGATGTTTTTTAATACATTTCCAAATTTTTGCTTACTATAAAAAATCTTAATTGATAACGAAGATTTTAACATATATTTAGTAATATCATCAAATTATATACGTTGTCGTCGCCATAGCAGCGTGTTGGCTATTTTATTTTTCTAAATATCAAAATGTAAATATTGTCAAACGTATGGTATCGTGGTAGTGTGCACAACGTTTTATTTATTTAATGTACTTTATTATTATTGAAAATATTAGCGTTCTACATTTCTCCTATATATAAACTTTATAAGTATGCCTAATTTCATACTCCTCCGTCCGCGCAATTTTCGTAAAAAGGGGTCCAAGTTGTTGCTTCACGTATTAATATAAAGATAATTTTTGATTGGCAATTTTAAGTAATTATCTCTGGGTAGTGGAACTTTTTTTTTATGGAAAAGGACAAGGCAAACGAGCCTGTGGGTCACCTGATGATAAGTGATTAGCGCCGCCCACGACCCCGTGTAACACTAGAGGGGCTACAGGTGCGTTGCCGGCCTTTAGGAGGTTGGGCGCCGGAGCCCGGCATTACCTGATGCGAAACCCAGTGGCATAAAGCCACTACTTAACGCCGGTTTTAAATAGAACATGTAAAATTCTCACTACAGAGATACTAACAACATAAATAAATTGGTACAATCGTATAAGAATTTCGATGTAGCTTGATAAGAACGTATGGCTTAGTCGTCAGAGCGCTTGTATGAAACCAAGAGGCGCGGGTTCATATCCCGCTACGTTAAATTTTTTATAGGTTTTCTAAATAAGTATTACTGAATTTTTTAAATTAAAGTAAGCGATACGTAACTATTATAAAAATATTTTATTATGAAACAGTGATCCCGAAAAGGAAAAATTGCTGTACTGGTCACTACGATTCTCAATATTTCACGAATAATGTTATTATAGGTGACTTAAGTTAGCTAAGCTTAACGCGGTATCCCTTGCGGGGTATCACAGAGAACGGAGAGCAAACAAATTACTTAAATGAGTATAGTTAAAGACATCAAAATCTTAAAAAAATAACAAAAAACATAAAAAATATAACAAACATAAAACCAACATTTGATGAGGTAAAGCGCGGCGTTGATTTCCGCCACTTAAACGTAATGCCTCCAGAATTCAGCGGAATGTGGGCAACAGAGATGTTTTAATAGGAACGGAGTGTCTTAATACTAGGTTTCCAGGCATACTCTGCTTACCTTGCTATGTGCGTGATACAACGGGAAGCTAAAAAAAATATTTTTCTAAGGTGCAATGGTGTAGCATCTAAGTCTAAACTTGGCTGTAAAGCGTGTGAGATATCGATGTAAGCCTGTTAGCAGATTCACGCTATATCAGGTGATCCTATAGCAGGTGAGGCGGGAGAGCAAAACTATAAGTAACTCCCTCAAGTATCTATATCCAGTACTACTGTGTTTACAGTTAAAGCGTATCAATCGCTACGAAACGTCAGCCTTACTGCATTCATATTAAATTAAATATTTAAATTAATTTTTAATATTAAGCTACGCTTGAAACCACAAACTAATGATATATAATGTGAAAGGATAAATATGAATATACTAACTTAATATATTATGTTAATAAATTTATATAATCGTTGTACTGTCACGTCCGAACCCAAACCAACGCGTTTGCATTCAGAGATTGTAGCACTGCGCCACTATAGCCTTTACTAATATACATACCATAGTTTAAGAAATAAACAATATTGAAAACAACGCAGCTAATTGCTAGCTTGTTAATTGTATTTAGAAATGTTGCAATTGTAGTTAAGTATAGAAATACGGAACCCAATGTCGTCCATTCCCTTGTGGATATCTTATAGCGTTCGGCTTCCAATTTGCTGTTTAAGTATAGCGCAATTAAATTAAAATTAGCAATTATATATATACATATATATATACATACATACATACATATATATATATATATATATATATATATATATATATATATATATATATATATATATATATATATATATATACTTTTGTCTTTATAAATGACATACATGTTGTTATGTCAATTGGTCCTCTAGTTTATATAAACCACAGTAGAATATTGCTCAAAGGGAGGACAACGGTACAATTGTTAGATATATCATTTTACTGTGAAAGGTATTTCAGAATTGGTTCGTGTTTTCGGAAAGGTCACGGAATACTTTTTCAATTTATTTAAGAAATATATTTCATTTTATCTACCTAGTTGCATCTTTGTAAGTTTGTATTTTACGTATTTTTGTTACTCTGTTTCTTGTAAATCTATATCTATACTAAAGTTACAAAGCTCAGAAGTTTGCGGCGTAAAGTTCCGTCACTCTATACACAATACCTCGAGAATTCTTCGGAACAAAAGTGTTCCCCACTTTCCATGTCTTGTCTCAATGGGAAAGGAGTGTTTGAACGCTAGATTTCCAGGTTCCCTATGCCTACTTTGCTATGTGCAAGACACAGCAAAGTTAAAAAAAAACCAGTTCGTATGATTAATTTCCGAAACTTCACTCTAGAATTGAAACTACATATTTTTTGGGTTGGACAGCCCATTATCGACTATACATACTAAATCAAATTTATCGTTTTGATGTATCGTACTATGATTGCGTTCAGAGTTACCTCGGGCAATCAGAATGTACGACTCTTACCTATTTTCATTTCACCACAGGGAAGGAGCCGCATATATCAGTTAGTCAATCATATAATTGTTCGATGTCCAATACTAACTGAGCTTACTTTTTGCCTAATTCAAATAAAGCGCAGTGTTTCCAGGTCGATATGACATGGGTACCTTCAAAAAGCGCGTCTATCTCCACCTTAAAGGCCGGCAACGCACCTGTAGCTCCTCTGGTGTTGCACGGGGTCGTGGGCGGCGGTAGTCACTTACCATCAGGTGACCCGAACGCTCGTTTGCCTTGTCCTTTTCCATAAAAAAAAAAAAAAAGAATATTTAATTATTCATTGCAGTCTATTGTTTTATTTTTAGCTTTTTTTAACCTCATGTTTTATTTACATAGCATAATATTGAAAGAGAAACTAGTGTTCAGTTACTGTATTTCCCACTTGCCACAAAAATTCTAAACAAAATATAAAAAAATATTTTTAAAAAATGAGTCAAGCTTCGTCTTGTTAGCGAGTGGAAATAAAAAAAATCTATAATCTTTCTTCCGAGTATAAATCGAACCTATTACGTTTGCAATTATTTTTACTGACACACTTTGCCACGATCACCTCTTAAGAGACAATTTCCTACATGTTTTTCTATACATATCAGTCAATATCTTATTAAAGCGTCGCCGAGCTGAATCAAATTTGTACTGGCTGTCAATTTCTTTTTGATTTAACTCAACGAGAGCTCACTTTATTAAGCCCGGAGTATTTTACAATAAAAATCATCAATCATTGGCATTATCTACATTTTTTTAATATTATTATGTAGAATTATTATTATTGTATGAGGCCGGTCGTGGCGCAGCGGTACGAGGTGTGACTGCAAAACCGACCGGTTGTGGGTTCGATCTCCACTCGAGGAGATGAAATATTTACTTAAATTTATATTTCCATTTCTTCGCTCTGGTGTTGAGGTTAAGCGCGGCGTTGAGTTCTGCCACTCAACACGCAATGCCTCCAGAATTCGGCAGAAAGTGAGGAACGGAGTGTCTTAACACTAGGTTCCCTCTGCCTACCCTGCTGTGTGCAGTGTATATCTTATAGATATATATATGTTTAAATAATTTAATCAAAGGGCAAGGACAAAAATAATTTATACTTGTTATTTAAGTAAGAAGTTTATTATTTCAGTAAGAAGTTTGGCTTAACGTGGTTATCTCAGGAACTACACTAACTACCTACTACTAACTGAATAAAGGAAATAATCCGAAAAGTGAAAATTTATAGGAATTTCATGAAAAAATCATTAGAAGCTTATATTTGTAGTTCATTTCATACATCATGAGTATATATGCCTTTTGTTTTGTATAATTTTTTAAAATGTAGGTTCTTCCCTATGACCTACAATCCTGAAATCGGTACGAACGCATCGGTGGGTATGTCCAACTAGCACTTAACCGTTTTTTTATCGAAAGCCTTGATGTGAGGTGGTTCTATTAAGAATCAAATTAGTAGTTTACGAGCTACAAGCACTCTGTCAAAGACGAGGTAAATATTTTTTTGGATCAGACGTTTTTAAATTTGTTAGTTTTGCTTGCATGCTTATAATAAAACGCAAATTATTATTTTCCATATTTTAAGCACAAAATGTTTCAAAGTAAAAGGAAGTGTGTCAAATTTATTTCTGGGTTGCCTTTTGAGAATTTACCTCTAAATTCATCTTTAGCCAGATACCATTTCTAAATCTACTTTACGAGTACTTACTTAAAACGGTAAACCAACCAGCGGTCCTAAATGTATAATCTTGTTATACGAAAAAACGAAGACTTAAGTCAAATTTCTAATTTAGTATAATTAAAATAAATTTATTCATTTGATATATAGAGATATTGAATTAATTTCATTGCTTTGGTAAGAAGTACAAAGCTGAGCGCCTGGTCGGTTTCCAGGAGGCGCGGGTTCGAGTCCCGCTGCGTTCAAATTTTTATACGTTTTCTAAATAAGTATTTTTCTTTCCTAAGTGTAGAATAACACTTTAAAAATGTTTAAAAATACTAAGCTGAAAAAAAATATATTATAATTTTTTACATTTTTACAAGTGTGGAATAAAAAAACCGTTCGCTACGTTCAAAATTGTTATATGTTTTCGCGCGTGTTCAAAACCGTTCGCTACGTTCAAAATTGTTATATGTTTTCTAAGAGTATTATTGTTAATATTTTTAGGGCTCCAGGGAAGATGAAATATTTATTTAAATTTATATTTCCATTTCTTCGCTCTGGTGTCGAGGCAAAGCACGGCGTTGAGTTCTGCTACTGAACACCCAATACCTAAAGAATTCGGCAGAAAGTGGAAAGCGGAGTATCTTAACACTAGGTTCCCTCTGCCTACCCTGCTATGTGCGGGATACAGCGTGAAGCTGATTTATTTTTATTTTTATTTAATCCTATAAGGGTTCTGTTCCTCAAAAGCATAAAAAACGAAACACTTATAGGATCATTTTGTATTTGCCGTTTTGTCTGTCCAGATCATTTAAAATAATATCAAATATTCAGATCTAGATCTAGGTCCCTTGGAGTACAGAAAAAATCAAGCTTCTAATTCATTTTTATAATCAAAAGATACGAGAGATTTATTTATATTTTATTTTTGCTACATTTTGTATGAATTTTTCCGCGTGAACAAAAGTTTTAATTGCTTTAGACCTACAATTATAAAATTTGAAGTGATCAATAAGTGGCAAGAAGTGAGAACTTGCAGTAATAAAGCAATAAAGAAAAATGTCCGAACAATCCGGATAGTAAACGGAAATTTATGTATCAGGGATAAACAATATACGCCCGCAAACTTAAGTTTTGAATGTTGATCTACAATCATGAAATTGGTAGGGAAGCCGCGGTGGGCGAGTCCCACTCGCACTTGACCTTGACATTTCAAATAATTATATGGGAAACCTTCGTAGTAATTTGACTATACACGTATAAGACTATATTAAGTTGTAATATCCTCGTCGTAGGTGTAGCATCTAGCAAAATAACGTCAAGGTTCTCCGTTAGTATGTCAGCTAACGACACTCCGTTCTCAATTTTACTCCTGGTAAAATAAGGACCAGATCACAGAAATGAATATAGTTTAACCACCGCTACAAAACGTCTTGAACGTGTTGCGAGGTGTGTAACTGATATCCCAAACACCTTTTAAAATATTATTTAATAAATAATGCCTTGACTCGTGATGTGTCTAGTGGTTAGAACTCTTTATAGTTGTGATCGTGAAGAACCCAAAATCTTTTAGAGATTCAGAGGAAACAGTGTTAAGAATTTCATATTATGCCATTAAAAGGTATCGCTTTAATAAGATATTTGCCATCAGAAGTTGTTCTTGTGTCAGTTATTTAGATAACTGTAGACTCGACAATATAACATTATCATAACTCGAAGCTCGTCCGAAGATAAGCCAAGAGCGCGTCCTATCTTCCTCTCCACTATAACTGCGAACTAGTTATAATAAGAGGAAGAAAGAGTACGGGCACCGCCCCGCCCCTACACCGTGAGTTCCGACCAGACCGTGGCTTTACAGTCATCATTGAACCCTCCGAGACTTTGAACCACAATATGTGTCGTCCCCTACATATATATTGCCTTTATAAGAAATTCGATCCTAAAAGATCGTGCCATGATAGACTTCGAATTATCACATTATATTTATTATACATTTGGTACGAGTCTTTATGTGCATCATATTTATTTGTACCGTAGTACTTAATAGTTCGACTCGACCGCTGCCTTCCGAGCATCACCACCACCTATATATACGAAACGACGGTCGCGACACTCGGGACGAGAATACACGAACGCGTCTCGATTAATATGATATTTAAAATATATAGTTTTTATTATTCATATTTAACTATGTTATTTATGTATATTGCCATGCATATTTTATTTTATTTATTTTTAACTTATACCATAGGTACATACTGTTACAGGTGGCTCAACTCAACGCCGACGTTTATCTTTAGAGAGCGGCGAAATTAAAGTAATTCTTGCTCTAAAATGGGGATCGAAACTATAACCATCGCATTTCTTAGCATCACGCTGTATAACGCAAATACCAGGGTAAGTAGGAACTTGGGAATCCAATGCTAATACATTTTGTTCCCATCCACTCTCTCACTCCGTTTCCCACGTTGAACAGGAACATGAACAGCGTGTCATTTGACACATACGCCTCTCCAGCTTTTTCCAATCCAGCAATTAAAATTGCTTTCCTTCAAGAGGTTTTCCCTAAAATAACTTTAATATCATCTGCCTTCTGGTTTGTCTGTCTCTTTTTCTTTTACCACCTATTAATATATAGATTGAATAAATATACAAACGATTACTAATACCTATAAAGTATTATGCTAACTATCGAGACTCGAGCTTAACTATCGAGAATCACTCAACTTTGATTAGAATACTCATACATGACTTACATACTTCGACTCCCTGTTTAACTGTAAACATTTGTACATATACATACAAAGATTCCTTCATACCTTATTTGTTCTTCATTATATTCACAGGAAGTGCTAAATAAATAAAAACATAATGGAATAATTATTTATAAAAGTAATGTTTTTTTTACTTTTAATCATTTTATCGTATAGTTGGGTTGCCACAGTGGCACTACATCAGACTGTAATTATGATGACTGTGGGAATGTGCATATTTATTATCATTTATTCGTTCTGGTAAGCAAAGCGCGGCGTTGAGTTCCGCTATTTAAAACACAATGGCTTGAAAGTTGCGCGGAAAGTGGGTTACGAAATAACATCCTGTTAATTTTGTTTTTGTATTTATTGCTATGCAATGGAAGGCGATGGCTCTCATACGGGCTGGGCTTATAACTCTCGTATGATCGTAGAATCCAACTTGTATATGAGATTGAGTCCACGATGAAGCAGGTTTCGGGGTGGAGTTGACATAACCTTGTGAAGTTATACTCTTCAAAGACACAAGTATGCAGGTTTACTACTCATATTGCGGAGCTCTCTCTGTAAGTTATTACAATACTGTAGTACTGTAGCTAGCTTGCTAGCTGTAGCTAGCTCGGCTTGGACCCTTATTCCACCGTCAGAAGAGTATGTTTTTATATTTTTATATATATTTTATATATGCTAATTTATATTTAAAATTGTAAAAAATATTAAATTCTCTGATAATGAGGACTTGGATATTAAAAGTATATATTGTTACCAGAACAGGAAAATGAAAATATTAACTATTTCATTTCCTCAAACCCACTAGCTGCGGGTACCTACCGCGTTTACAGTCACACGCTTGTGCCTCAGCGCCATGACTGGCCTTAGGCTCTATTAGATATGTATGTATGAAAATTAGTCTTTTTAATACTAACTCAATATCCATCAAACATGATGGAAAAAAGCAATATATTTCATTTGCTTAAGCTTCAAAGTCACAAAGTCTACTAGGATTTTTTTCTACTTAATCATGTTAATATATTTAAATTAGATGAGCCAACAGAGCTGGTTTAATAAGACATATTTCGGTAAAATTTAATTAAACGATATATAAGCTGTCAACATTTTGATACTTAATATGTATTTGAGGGCAGTCGTCTCGTGGTGGTTCACGTGCGACTGGAAACGCGACAGGTTGTGGATTCGATTTCCACTTGAGGAAGTATCATATTTAATATTTTCATGTCCTCGCTCTGGGAACGAGGTGCAACAAGCAATGCCTCAAGATTTCGGCGGAATATGGGAAAAGAAGTATCTTAATGGGAACGAAGTGTCTTAATACTAAGTTTCTAGGTTCTCTCTGCCTACTTTGCTATATGCGGGATAACTTGGAAAATTAAAAAAAAAGAGGAATATTAAAATTACAAAGGCTTGAAAAAGATAGAAAAATATTGGAAGCCCTTTAACTAGGGCTCTGATTATTGACTACGTTTTTATCCGGCTCTAAATTATGATATATTTTTTTAACTTTTTTATATTGTTAAATCTTATTAGCGTCCGTAGGCGAAGCCCATTATGGGCTTCATGACTCTAGATACCCTACACGTGACCCCTGGGCAGTGCCAAATGGACAACACTCTTTCCGGTGGTAGGCTTCGGCCGAGGCTGGTTACCACCCTACTAGCTAAATCGTGCCGCCAAACGGGATCACCGCGTTCCGGTACGCAGCTAGTAGTAGCCTAAGTGGAGGTTGGGTCTGTGCAGTTGCGTCTTGACAGTAAGCGGTTTTGAGCAGCTGATTGTTGCGGCACCGGGTGTCTGGCTCTGGAGACTAGCGGGATCCGAAGCACGGTGCACCGCTGGCCGATCGTAGGCAGTTGGGGGCCCAAGTAGCGGGAAAGCCACCCGTGAAAGGCTGCCCCGCCACCTGACGAAAAATCCCGGGTTGTTTCACCTTGCCGGTTGGCGACCGGACGAGAGGACCAGGTGAGCATCCCCGGGGGGGTTCGGGCGTCCCCGCGGTCTCCAAGCCAGCCTCTTCTGTCTGTGGTCGCAATCAGCTCACTCCTCTGGCTAAACAAGTCAAGATGCCTCGCACAACTGCCTCCCTCCTGCCTATTCACTTCTTCCCTCTTCTTAAATTAAAAAAATATGAAGCACAAAAACCGAAACAAGGTTAAACAGCGGTTGCACGTCCTCCCATTGAAAGTGCACCTCACCAATATTCGAGGCTTGCACTCAAATATCAACGCCGTCCACTACCACCTTGAGACCGAAAGACCGCATCTTCTGTTCTTAACTGAGACGCAGATCAAGTGTCCAGCTGACGCTTCGTACCTCAACTACCCTGGCTACTCCTTGGAACATAGGTTCGAACAACAAGCAGGGGTCTGCGCGTACGTTCGCGATGACATCTGCATCAAGCGTCTCAAAAACCTTGAAACACCAGGTTTATCTATACTGTGGGTACTGGTCGATACTGGAGCTACACAAAATGTGTATGCTGGTGTCTACCGCTCGCACAGCGGAGACACGGAGACAACTAGGCTCTTTGGTCATCTCACCGAAGCCGCTGATGAGGCTCAGCAGAGGTACCCAGTCGCACAGTTATTCGTTCTGGGAGACTTGATGGCATTGCTTGATTGACAGATGGCATTCCTGCAATTGTACTGCGGAACTGTGCGCCTGAGTTGTCTCCGGTTCTGACACGCCTGTTTCGACTCTCACTAGATACTGGAGTAGTGCCCAAGTCGTGGAAGCTTGCAAACGTGCAACCTGTACCCAAAAAAGGCAGTCGGGCAGACCCTGCCAACTACAGGCCAATATCGGTCACCTCTATACTCTGCAAGACTATGGAGCGTGTACTGAATAAAAGGCTTGTGGCATATCTGGAGGATAATGATCTCCTAAGCGATAGCCAGTACGGATTTCGTCAGGGGCGATCGACAGGAGATCTCCTTGTGTATGCCACTCACATATGGAGCGAGGCTGTCGAGAGATATGGCGAGGCCCTTGCCGTGTCTCTCGATATGTCTAAAGCTTTCGACAGGGTCTGGCATGCAAGCCTTATAAGGAAGCTTCCTGCATACGGACTACCGGCTGACCTTTGCAAATGGATATCAGACTTCTTGAGTGAGCGATCGATACAAGTGGTCCTAGATGGCCGTGTATCTGATCAACAGGCTATAAATGCCGGAGTTCCTCAAGGATCTGTTCTGTCAGCAACTCTATTCCTGCTGCACATCAACGACATGTTAATGCCCGGTATTGTTGGGTACGCTGATGAGAGCACGGTTGTTGACAAATATGTGTCCAATGCAAAGGCCAGTCGGAACGAAATCCAGTCTTGTCGAGAGTCTATGATCGATCGTCTGAACCTGGCACTTCAGGGCGTCTCTGAATGGGGCGATGCCAATCTTGTCAGGTTTAACGCTAAAAAAACACAGGCGTGTTTATTTTCTGCAAAACGGAGCCCCTTCGATCTTGCTCCGACTTTCCGAGATGTACCCGTGCCGATAGCTGATCATCTTGAGCTTCTTGGCATGAACCTTACGTCAGATCTGACTTTGGACGTTACATCGAGTAATTGGCTACAACTGCAGCTAAAAAGCTAGGTGTCCTCTCAAAGGTTAGGCAGTATTTTACTCCGGAACAGCTTCTCCAACTTTATCAAGCTCAGGTCCGATCGTGTATGGAATACTGCTGCCACCTCTGGGACGGATCTGCTAAATAGCAGCTAGCGACCTTAGACTCGTTTGAAAATCGCGCCAAGAAGCTCATTGGCGACACAGCGATAGTTGAGGCAAAGCTGCAAAGCCTTAAACATCGTCGAAAAGTAGCCTGCCTATCGATATTTTACAGGATACATTTCGGAGAGTGTGCAGCAGCGCTGCATGACTTAGTACCGTCTTCTCCTTTCCATCTGCGGGGTACTAGACGTAGGCAGGGATTTCAGCCATATGTCGTCGATATACCACCTTTTCGCACGCTTCGCCTCCACTTTCATAATGCGAACTGCTAAAGAGTGGAACTCCCTGCCTGCTGAACTGTTCCCCGACAAGTATAACTTGGCCCTTTTCAAGGCAAGAGTGAATAGGCATTATCTAGGTAAGCATGCTCCACCATCGTTCGCATCGTCACTTACCACCAGGTGAGATAGCGGACAAATGTTTGCCTATCTACAGTAAAAAAAAAAAATATTACCGGAAATTCCAAAAACTATACTACCAACTATTTTCATGATAATTGAATTTAATAATAAAAAACGTGATAGTAGGCCAGTAAATAATGAACTGTTTTAGTAATTGAATAATACATTTTTATTTTTATGCCAGTCGTGGCGCAGGGGCATAAAGTGTGCTTGTAAATTGACTGGTTGTGGGTCCGATCCCCACTCGAGGAGATGAAATATTTACTCAAATTTATATGATGATGAGCAAAGAAATGAAAATATAATTTACATTTATATTTTCATTTCTTTGCTCTGGTGGCGACGGGAAGCGCGGCGTTGAGTTCCACCACTCAACACGCAATGCCTTCAGAAATTGGCGGAAAGTGGGGAACGGTGTTTCAACACTAGGTTCCCTCTGCCTATCCTGCTGTGTGCGGCATACAGCGTGAAGCTGAAAAAAAACCTACATTTTGCGGTGAAAGAACAAAATATTGTGTTAAATGACTTCGATCTTAGGTTAATGCACATCGATCATCAGTCATCGATCATAGATCGATTATGGGTAATCGATTTTTGTTCATGAGGACTCCTGGAGGTCATGTTTTCAAGAAATTCTCTTGGGTTAGTGAAAGAGGGATTAGTTAAAAAAAATATACTGAAACATTAAAAACATAGTTAAAAAGTATATTTAATACTAATGCACAGATAAATAAATATTCTTGAAACAGTGGTCATTAGTAAAATAACATTTCAATTTAGGAACATATCCGTATAAAACCATCAAATAAAAAACATGAATGTGATTCAAAACAGCGTTTGCATTGCAGCCTTTCTAACTAAAAGCTTTATAATGAAAAGTGGAAAATTGCACGACCGTTTTGCTTTATATAAGCAACATCCGTTTATTAGAGCTGTGTGCGGGATACAGCGTGAAGCTAATTTAATTTAATTTTTTTATATATATATATATATATTAAAAGCTTCCTTGGGTATTTTAAATAACAGAGAAACAGCTCTTCAGTTCTAACACTTTAATATTTGCTTTTTATACACCACTGTATCTTAAAGTAGAAGTGTACTTGTCAAGACACAAGCAAAGAATGAATCCACACTGCTAATGTAATGTCTTTTATATTTTTTAAAATTAGTCAAATCAACAACTATCTTGACAAGTACAATTATAACAAAATTGTATCATTTGATTTCACAAAATATTAATAAAACAACTTGACATTATAATAATAAAATTACAAACGCTAATAGCTCGGCCTTCCTTTACATTCGAGTCCACTCGAAGGAAAAAAGAAAAAAAATACAATCAAAAATGTATATAAAACTTAATCTTTTCGGCCATCTTACAATATAATTAATAATATAATAATTAATCTAAGTGTACTCATAATTTGACTTATCGGTCTCATGTACACTCAGACTACAATCATATCAATTTGTTAATTACATCAATTTCTTACTTACTAAATTATCCTAGAATCATTATCATTATCATATTCAATTCAATATCTGTTACACTCCTTAGTTGGCTTATCGGCCTCATGTGTGAACAGATTATCATTTAATCTAAGTGTACTCATAATTTGACTTATCGGTCTCATGTACACTCAGACTACAATCATATCAATTTGTTAATTACATCAATTTCTTACTTACTAAATTATCCTAGAATCATTATCATTATCATATTCAATTCAATATCTGTTAAACTCCTTAGTTGGCTTATCGGCCTCATGTGTGAACAGATTATCATTTAATCTAAGTGTACTCATCATTTGACTTATCGGTCTCATGTACACTCAGACTACAATCATATCAATTTGTTAATTACATCAATTTCTTACTTACTAAATTATCCTAGAATCATTATCATTATCATATTCAATTCAATATCTGTTACACTCCTTAGTTGGCTTATCGGCCTCATGTGTGAACAGATTATCATTTAATCTAAGTGTACTCATCATTTGACTTATCGGTCTCATGTACACTCAGACTACAATCATATCAATTTGTTAATTACATCAATTTCTTACTTACTAAATTATCCTATAATCATTATCATATTCAATTCAATATCTGTTACACTCCTTAGTTGGCTTATCGGCCTCATGTGTGTACAGATTATCATGAAAGCTAGATGCACTCATCATTTGACTTATCGGTCTCATGTGCATCATCATCATTTAAACATATGTCTTAAATACTTAACTATTGTCGTTATCAATTTCGCTAGACTCATTTAACTTTACATTATTACAATAAATTGTCAATCTCTTCACAATTATCTATCCTACCACTAAAATTATCATATTTACTACAAATTTTCCTTACACTATCAATTTCATTATAATCATTCAAACTTCATCATTAATTTCGAAATTTGCTGGATTATTTTCGTTATTATGGTTAATTTCATTACTTTCATATGAACTATCAACGATATCAAAAATTAAAGCTACTTCAGATTTGTTAGTCGAGTCAGATAAGTCATCATCGGTATCATTTAAGTAATTTTGATTATAAGACGTCCAAGGGAATATTTTATCAACTGAAAATACTCCTTCATATTTTCTATTTTTTTTTCTAGTAATTGGAGTATTATCCTCTACAATGTATCTATCATTTTCTAAAACTTTTTTAATTCTATACGGTCCTTAAAATTTCGCTACAAGTTTTTTTGATTTGCCATTATTATTATTAATATCGCGTTGAACCCTGACTAAGTCGCCTACTTTATAGTTATTAGCTTTCCTACGTTTTTGATTAAATCTATTTTCTTGTTTTTCCTGATCATTTGTTACTCGTAAATTTACTTCTTTTATAACTTCTTCCACCGTTCGAGTTTTATTCCCAATTTTATCTAATAATGAACTTACTATACCATCACTTTTAGTACGTAATCTTGAACCAACCAGTACTTCTGAAGGACTTTTCCCTGTGGTTTTATTAACTGTCGTATTTAATCCCAACTGAATATCTTCTAATATCTCCCATTCGTTTTCTTGACAATTATTATTTTTTTATAGCCAATGACTAAAATCATACGATTATAGCGCTCTACTTGACCATTTGCTCGGGTTGTAGCAACTACATTTAATACATCTTTTACTCGTGAACGACGTACCTCTTTCACTTATTATACGAAAAAGAAATCCAAATAAACTAAAATATTGATTTAGTGGTTTCAAAGTTGTTTTAGTTTTAGTATTTTTAACAGCATTTACAGTAATAAATTTAGTATAAGCGTCTATTATAACTAATATATAGGAGTTTCTTAATTTGCTTTTAACAAAGGGTCCAATATGATCTATATGAATGGTGTGAAAAGGTTTATCAACTTTTGGAATAGGGTGGAGCATACCCTGCCTTTTTCCTGTAGGGATCTTTTGATAACTACATTCAAGACAAGATTTAACATACTTTTTCACGAATTTTCTCATTTTAACAAACCAATATAAAGATTTTAGTTTTTCTAAAGTTTTATCAACTTCAAAATGTCCTAAATCATCATGATTTTTCTTCAATAATTGCGATCTAACACCTTTTGGAACTACCCGTTTCATATGATTATCAACAACTCTATATACTTTTCCATTTTTAATTTTAAATTTTTTGCTAATATCAATCGCTTTTTCTATTTCACTGTCTAATATTTAAAAGCTCATCATCTGTTTTTGCATTGTTGTTAGCCAATCTTCTGTTTCTACTACCAAAATATCTAATATGGACGTTTCTTCTTGCAAAGTGGTTATGGCATTCCTGCTTAGTGCATCTACATGACTCATACGAACACCAGGTCTGTACTCGATTATACAATCATATTCTTGAATTTGAAGCCACCATCTTGCTACTCGTGGTATTAAATCTTTTTTTGAGTTTGTTAAACACCTCCATTTGACAAGAACCCCATTCTCATTTAACATTTCATTCATTTCATCATTTCTTCAATACTTTGGTTAGCGGACTAGTAATAATAGCAAAATCTTTTACAAATTTTCTAAAAAAAACTAGCAAGGCCTAAAAATAGGCGCACTTCATGTTGGTTAGTAGGTGTTTGAAAATTTTCCATGGTTTTACTTTTACTTTTACCCGGACAAACTCCTTATTCCGAAATTTCAAAACCCAGATAATCTATTTTACTAAAAAAAATGTACATTTCGAAAGTTTCAGAGTGAGCCCGGCCTTTAATATTAATTTTAAAATTAATTCCAACTTAATCATCCCATCCTTTACACTATTCGCTGGTTTTATTATGTCATCCATAAAAACGTAAGCAATATTTTTAGAGAAATAGGTATTTGATAATAGCCCGAGCCCGAATCTAATGAAATAAAATATTTATATCCACCTAAACTATCAATTTAGTCCTCGGTTCTTGGTAAAGGGAAATGTTCTTTTATAGTTTTGGCATTTAATGCTCGATAGTCAATGCATAATCGCTGATCACCAGTTTTCTTTTTCACTAAAAGTATTGGACTCGCGTAAGCTGAAGATGACTCGGTAATAATGCCGCAATTTATCATTTCCTGTATCATATCCTTTACTTTTTCCCTCTCCGAGTAAGCTAATCTGTATGGTCTATATACGACTGGTGAAGAATCTTTTAAGTTGATAGTCATTTCTGTTAAATGAGTTAAACCTAAGTCCAACAAACTAAATAGAAAGCATTTACTGTATTTAAATAATAATTCTTCAAGTTTTATTTTATAGGCTGAATTCAATACATCGCCAACAACACATTTTCCTTCAAAATTTTGCTCTACGGTTGCTTCTATCTTATTAATATTTACTATATTTTTGTCTTCCATTACTTGTGCTCTAGTTATTAATGTTCCTTTACGTAAATTCATTTCTTGTTCACTTAAGTTTAATATAATTATACACCCAACTCCTTTGTTAATTGTATACATTCCAGGTAATACATAATATTTTTAATCGTTTGTTTCTCTTATAGACTCTTTTACATACACTTTACATGATTCTATATTTTTTCTGTTTCTATTGGGACTGAAGCTATAGTATCAAATATTAAATTTTGACTAACGATTTACCGTAGCGTTTGGCGCTCCGTTCTCTCTGACTACCCCGCAAGGGATAAAGCTTGAAGCTAAGTTAAGTTAAGTTAACGATTAATTTAATTTTTGCACCACTTATTTCACAACATAAAAACTTTTTGTGTAAAATTAATTCTTTATTCGTTTTAATAAGTACGATACCATTTTGCTCTGTAAAATGATGACCTAATAAGTAATACTGGATATTTTAATAAATTATCTTGTACTATAAGAACTTGAATGTTTGTTGAAACATTTTGAATTTCTAAATGAACTGTAACTTTACCGATTGGCTTTATTAGGTAATTACCAAAACCTTTTAGCGAAATCTCATGTACCGGTTTATATTTAATACGTAGATTTCTAAAATCAGATTGTCTCATTAGAGTAGATTGACTGCCTAAATCTACATAGCATAAACTAGTTACACTGCGATTTAAAACAATAGATATTATATAATTATTTTCTAAAATGCTAGCAAACTCAACTTCAGAAATATTTTTATTATCAGCATTTCTTTGTAACCGTTTACACTGGGAAGCAGAATGTCCTAAACGTTTACAAACAGTAAAAGGTATTAATGGTTTTAAACATTTAAAGCTAGGATGTCCTTCTCCGCAATTAAAACACTTATTGGAAATGGTCGCGGTGTATTACTATTATACGCAAAACTTTTACACATATCTATTTTTTTGTCTTTATCTTCCGACTTATTGATGATGGATTTCAAGTAGGCTAGTAAATCTTCAGGAACTACAAAATTTCCATATTGCGATCCTAATCATATGCTACGGTCCTCTTTAGCAGCAATAATAGAATCGATAACCTTTTTACCGTATATTTCACATCTATTCAATAAATTTATTTTATGATAAAAATATGTTTCTAAAGGTTTATTATATCTAGGTTTACGATCAAGCATGTCATGTATATATAAGCTGCGCATAGTTTTGGAGTTTAAATTCGGGTATCGCATTAGAAATCATTGAAAAATTATTTTAGTTTTGCGACGATGTAGATGTATTGCTTTTAGTAGGTTAATTACTTCTTGAGTTGTGAACGTAGGTACTTCTTTATCAACGCTAATATTATTTCGTGACGAACGGGGTCTATTTTCTATTCCACATTCACTATCAGAATTAGACCATTCACTCACCAGTATTCTTCTTCATCGTTTGTGACTGCGACGTGGCCCTAATGAATGTTGATAACTGGAATCCGCCCGAGAAGATGACCTTGAAGCTCGATGATTCGATCTGGATCGGCATCTGCTACTCGCCTGCGAACTCAGCTTACGACCCAAGACTGGCCCACGTTCACGTTTACGTCTTGTTACACCTTGATGTTGATTTCCATTTACACTCATGACTCAAATCTGAAACTTACACCCAGTTGTATTAGTTTACGAAATAAAAAAAACTTTAAATATATAATAAATATGCATACCTTTGTATATAGGTATCCTATAGCACACTATTATTTTAACAATACAAAAATAATAAAAAAATATTTTATACTGGCCTTAATATATCCTCTTGATGTGTTAACGTGGAAATACTCGCCACTTCTGAACTATAAGCTTCCTTGGGTATTTTAAATAACAGAGAAACAGCTCTTCAGTTCTAACACTTTAATATTTGCTTTTTATATACCACTGTATCTTAAAGTAGAAGTGTACTTGTCAAGACACAAGCAAAGAATGAATCCACACTGCTAATGTAATGTCTTTTATATTTTTTAAAATTAGTCAAATCAACAACTATCTTGATTATTAATAATAAAATTACAAACGCTAGCAATATATATATATGTGTGTGTGTGTGTGTGTGTGTGTGTTTGTGTATCATATCAGGATATCGGATCAATATAAGAAATTCGTAACAGCGATTCAGGTTGTTGGGTATGTTAAGTACTAATAATTTCATTACATATCTCTAAGGATTTATATTAAAACTTTCAGTTATATATCTTATATTGATTAGAAAAGGGCCTATTTTAAAATCTATTTTAGTTTTATGAATAATGTGATAGGTAAAAGCGCAATATATTTATTTAAAAAGCTTTAATGTGAGGTTATTCGAACCGTATTATCGGGAACGAAGTGGATCACGTTTTTAGAAGATTTTATTTCATATTTAAGATTAATTATTCTTTTTTATTTCATTGTAGGTAGCTCGTACGTACAAAAGAAAGACAAGTGAGGGAAAGTGGTCCCAAGAAAAATGAAACAAGCCTCAAATAAAGTCTTGGGCATAAAATTTACCTTACGTCGAGCTGCTGAGATTTACAAATTACCATACACAAGTTTACAAAAAAAATTGTTGGACAGCCATCATTATATTAGAGTATTGAGAAGATTTTACAATAACGTTTACGGTACTATGCTAGTCGTGGCTTCGGATTGGCACCTAAAGTGGTTTGTAAATATACGTTTGAATTCAAAAATTAAGAACCTCAAAACATTAAACAATAATTCGATAGAGAAGTTGGAATGGCTTGTCAAGATTTTTTCTTTTTGATTGGAGTCAGTGCCATAGATACAAAGAATGGTGCTACGAAAATGTGCTGATATGAGTGGAAGAAAATGACCGCCCAGATTTACCCCCACAAAGTGAGATTTGTGTTAATTATTTAAATAATTTAAGAATTTAAGTTTTGTTATGTTTTTACGTAGCTAGGTTGGTAATGATTACTTTTTAGCCAATAAAAAAATCATAATATAGTATGCTTTAGTACGATTTTCATATTCTTATTTTTTTTTATTATTTATTCTTTGTTTATATAATTAATTTTGACATGTCCAAACAAATGTTAAGCATTTTTATGGAATAAAGAATTTTTGACTTTGACTTAATAAAAATAGATCCGATTACCCTCGGTAATATAGGGTATTTAAACTGTTGGAATTTGATAATATTTAAGTATGATGTTCTATTATTGAAGAAATAGTCGTGGCACAGTAGCACAGCAGTGATTGTGAGTTGGATTCCCACTCCGGGGAATGAAATATTTAATATTTTTATTTCCTCGTTCTGGTAACAAGGCAAAAGGCGGCGTTGAATTCCGCCACTCTACACGCAATACTTCTTAACACTAGGTTCCTTCTGTCTATGTGCATTAAATACACCGTGAAGCTGGAAAAAAAGATTCCAGACACTGAGCGTTGAATGGTGGAACTGAACACCAAAAGAAAACCTCGAACAAGTAATATAATTTTAACTTAAGTTCAAATATGTATCTAAAATACTATTATAATAGATATTTATTATATATATATATATATATATATATATATATATATATATATATATATATATATATATATATATATATATATATATATATATATATATATATAATAAATATATATATATATATATATATATATATATATATATATATATATATATAATAAATATCTATTATAATAGTATTTTAGATACATATTTGAACTTAAGTTAAAATTATATTACTTGTTCGAGGTTTTCTTTTGGTGTTCAGTTCCACCATTCAACGCTCAGTGTCTGGAATCTTTTTTTCCAGCTTCACGGTGTATTTAATGCACATAGACAGAAGGAACCTAGTGTTAAGAAGTATTGCGTGTAGAGTGGCGGAATTCAACGCCGCCTTTTGCCTTGTTACCAGAACGAGGAAATAAAAATATTAAATATTTCATTCCCCGGAGTGGGAATCCAACTCACAATCACTGCTGTGCTACTGTGCCACGACTATTTCTTCAATAATAGAACATCATACTTAAATATTATCAAATTCCAACAGTTTAAATACCCTATATTACCGAGGGTAATCGGATCTATTTTTATTAAGTCAAAGTCAAAAATTCTTTATTCCATAAAAATGCTTAACATTTGTTTGGACATGTCAAAATTAATTATATAAACAAAGAATAAATAATAAAAAAAAATAAGAATATGAAAATCGTACTAAAGCATACTATATTATGATTTTTTTATTGGCTAAAAAGTAATCATTACCAACCTAGCTACGTAAAAACATAACAAAACTTAAATTCTTAAATTATTTAAATAATTAACACAAATCTCACTTTGTGGGGGTAAATCTGGGCGGTCATTTTCTTCCACTCATATCAGCACATTTTCGTAGCACCATTCTTTGTATCTATGGCACTGACTCCAATCAAAAAGAAAAAATCTTGACAAGCCATTCCAACTTCTCTATCGAATTATTGTTTAATGTTTTGAGGTTCTTAATTTTTGAATTCAAACGTATATTTACAAACCACTTTAGGTGCCAATCCGAAGCCACGACTAGCATAGTACCGTAAACGTTATTGTAAAATCTTCTCAATACTCTAATATAATGATGGCTGTCCAACAATTTTTTTTGTAAACTTGTGTATGGTAATTTGTAAATCTCAGCAGCTCGACGTAAGGTAAATTTTATGCCCAAGACTTTATTTGAGGCTTGTTTCATTTTTCTTGGGACCACTTTCCCTCACTTGTCTTTCTTTTGTACGTACGAGCTACCTACAATGAAATAAAAAAGAATAATTAATCTTAAATATGAAATAAAATCTTCTAAAAACGTGATCCACTTCGTTCCCGATAATACGGTTCGAATAACCTCACATTAAAGCTTTTTAAATAAATATATTGCGCTTTTACCTATCACATTATTCATAAAACTAAAATAGATTTTAAAATAGGCCCTTTTCTAATCAATATAAGATATATAACTGAAAGTTTTAATATAAATCCTTAGAGATATGTAATGAAATTATTAGTACTTAACATACCCAACAACCTGAATCGCTGTTACGAATTTCTTATATTGATCCGATATCCTGATATGATACACAAACACACACACACACACACACACACACACATATATATATATTGCTAGCGTTTGTAATTTTATTATTAATAATCAAGATAGTTGTTGATTTGACTAATTTTAAAAAATATAAAAGACATTACATTAGCAGTGTGGATTCATTCTTTGCTTGTGTCTTGACAAGTACACTTCTACTTTAAGATACAGTGGTATATAAAAAGCAAATATTAAAGTGTTAGAACTGAAGAGCTGTTTCTCTGTTATTTAAAATACCCAAGGAAGCTTATAGTTCAGAAGTGGCGAGTATTTCCACGTTAACACATCAAGAGGATATATTAAGGCCAGTATAAAATATTTTTTTATTATTTTTGTATTGTTAAAATAATAGTGTGCTATAGGATACCTATATACAAAGGTATGCATATTTATTATATATTTAAAGTTTTTTTTATTTCGTAAACTAATACAACTGGGTGTAAGTTTCAGATTTGAGTCATGAGTGTAAATGGAAATCAACATCAAGGTGTAACAAGACGTAAACGTGAACGTGGGCCAGTCTTGGGTCGTAAGCTGAGTTCGCAGGCGAGTAGCAGATGCCGATCCAGATCGAATCATCGAGCTTCAAGGTCATCTTCTCGGGCGGATTCCAGTTATCAACATTCATTAGGGCCACGTCGCAGTCACAAACGATGAAGAAGAATACTGGTGAGTGAATGGTCTAATTCTGATAGTGAATGTGGAATAGAAAATAGACCCCGTTCGTCACGAAATAATATTAGCGTTGATAAAGAAGTACCTACGTTCACAACTCAAGAAGTAATTAACCTACTAAAAGCAATACATCTACATCGTCGCAAAACTAAAATAATTTTTCAATGATTTCTAATGCGATACCCGAATTTAAACTCCAAAACTATGCGCAGCTTATATATACATGACATGCTTGATCGTAAACCTAGATATAATAAACCTTTAGAAACATATTTTTATCATAAAATAAATTTATTGAATAGATGTGAAATATACGGTAAAAAGGTTATCGATTCTATTATTGCTGCTAAAGAGGACCGTAGCATATGATTAGGATCGCAATATGGAAATTTTGTAGTTCCTGAAGATTTACTAGCCTACTTGAAATCCATCATCAATAAGTCGGAAGATAAAGACAAAAAAATAGATATGTGTAAAAGTTTTGCGTATAATAGTAATACACCGCGACCATTTCCAATAAGTGTTTTAATTGCGGAGAAGGACATCCTAGCTTTAAATGTTTAAAACCATTAATACCTTTTACTGTTTGTAAACGTTTAGGACATTCTGCTTCCCAGTGTAAACGGTTACAAAGAAATGCTGATAATAAAAATATTTCTGAAGTTGAGTTTGCTAGCATTTTAGAAAATAATTATATAATATCTATTGTTTTAAATCGCAGTGTAACTAGTTTATGCTATGTAGATTTAGGCAGTCAATCTACTCTAATGAGACAATCTGATTTTAGAAATCTACGTATTAAATATAAACCGGTACATGAGATTTCGCTAAAAGGTTTTGGTAATTACCTAATAAAGCCAAACGGTAAAGTTACAGTTCATTTAGAAATTCAAAATGTTTCAACAAACATTCAAGTTCTTATAGTACAAGATAATTTATTAAAATATCCAGTATTACTTATTAGGTCATCATTTTACAGAGCAAAATGGTATCGTACTTATTAAAACGAATAAAGAATTAATTTTACACAAAAAGTTTTTATGTTGTGAAATAAGTGGTGCAAAAATTAAATTAATCGTTAACTTAACTTAACTTAGCTTCAAGCTTTATCCCTTGCGGGGTAGTCAGAGAGAACGGAGCGCCAAACGCTACGGTAAATCAAATACGGTAATAAAAATAGATCCGATTACCCTCGGTAATATAGGGTATTTAAACTGTTGGAATTTGATAATATTTAAGTATGATGTTCTATTATTGAAGAAATAGTCGTGGCACAGTAGCACAGCAGTGATTGTGAGTTGGATTCCCACTCCGGGGAATGAAATATTTAATATTTTTATTTCCTCGTTCTGGTAACAAGGCAAAAGGCGGCGTTGAATTCCGCCACTCTACACGCAATACTTCTTAACACTAGGTTCCTTCTGTCTATGTGCATTAAATACACCGTGAAGCTGGAAAAAAAGATTCCAGACACTGAGCGTTGAATGGTGGAACTGAACACCAAAAGAAAACCTCGAACAAGTAATATAATTTTAACTTAAGTTCAAATATGTATCTAAAATACTATTATAATAGATATTTATTATATATATATATATATATATATATATATATATATATATATATATATATATATATCCTCTTTTTCCCGACTGCTAAGGAAGGGTTATGTTTTTCGCGCGTATCATGTATGTAATATTCTTTATTACCTCGTATCTCCAGAACCGCTGAACGGATTTACATATTTGAGGTATCGTTAGATTCGTATTAGCAGCCCAAGTGTTCTTAGATAGGTGGCGTTACGCCATTGGACTTAGTAAAAAAAATCGTTTCGAATACTACAATATGGATATCAAACTCAAGAGCTCAATTTTAGGATTTCAAAAAGGTATATCATGATTACTTAAAGGTATATCATTGATGAACTACTTATAGGTCCCGACTGTTAATCCTAATAAACTATTGCGCTTGTTTATTTTCTTTTTCGTTTGATGCAGTCGGGATTTTTGTTTTTACAAATATTTTTTTATTATATGATCTGTTAAATATCGTGCAAGTAACATTCTAGCAAATTTTCGCCTTAGACTTTTAGTTATATGAGAATAAATATTGAAAATGTGTTAGTAAATGAGGTGTCGATCAATTTTATTTCTTCACAAGTGTCGCAAACGTTCTTGTAATTTTATTATGAAAAGTATATTTTCTCTAAAAAAATCTTAAAAATGATATCAAATAGGAAATACATTTTTCTAGAAAAGAGTGGTTGCTTAAGATTTTTTGTAAGACTAGCCATTAAACCTAGTACTCATATTAAGACTCAAGACACAGTGGAGGTATGTATTTTTTTTAATAATAATAATCAGCTTCACGCTGTATCCCGCACACAGCAGGGTCGGCAGAGGGAACCTAGTGTTAAGACATTGCGTTCCCCACTTTCTGCCGAATTCTGGAGGCATTGAGTGGCAGAACTCAATGCCTGTGCTTAACCTCGACATCAAAGCGAAGAAATGGAAATATAAATTTAAGTAAATATTTCATTTCCTCGAGTGGGGATCGAACCCACAACCAGTCAGTTTTAGTCACACCTCGTGTCTATTTTTAATTCAAGTAAGTCACACGATGCCAAAAATTTAGAACAGGTGGATACTGCTAATGTAAAAATAAAAATCAGCTTCACGCTGTATCCCGCACACAGCAGGGTAGGCAGGGGGAAAGTAGTGTTAAGATACTCCGTAGGCTAATGTAGATTTAAATTATTTATTTTAATAAATTTATAAAATGTTTAGTAGTTAGTTAGTAGTAGTTGACATTAGAATGTAATATTTATATTTAAATGTATGTATGATTATTCATATTAAGTTAAGTTAAAAGTTAAATTTACATTACATATTTCTTTTTATTTAAAAATTATACCTTCCATTAAACAATATTTATAAAATTGTAAAGTTTGCTCAATTTCTATAAAATCTATATCTTATATAAAATCTTTAAGTGTTCATAATCACTAGATAAGCGTATACAAACGCAGAGACAAAACATAAGAATATTCAAATCGACAAAACCGACAGACATTTTTTTAAAAATTGTTTTTTAGTTTATTAATAGTACCCCAATACTAGATTTTCTTATATACCTGCCACATACAGACGAGAGAGCGATAAGGTACAATTTCGTTATATGTATACATAAATCACTGAAAGTAATTCAAAAAACCTTTTAGTCTCCGAAATAACGAATTTTTTATTTTATAAAATATGGTTGTTGATTTTTATTCTATTTTTGGGTAGTCGTGCACCACGAGATTGCATGAAGCCGGATGGACGAATGAATGTAATTGAAATGTGATTTTTTATTACTAATTTTGATATTTGCAACAATTTTATTATACAAGTGTAATCGATCTTTTTGTTTAATTAAAAAGATATTTTAAAAAATAAGTTTATAGAACTACCACCAGAGAACACAACATATGATTGGAAAATTCAAGATGTACTTTTAGATTTGAAACGGAAAGAGAGAGATCCTATAGAATAATTATAATATTAATAGAAATATAAGTATAATAAAAACCTTGAGATGTTTGATTTCGTTAAAAGAGGATATAAAATGGAAAATATATATGTATGTAAATGTGTATAGATTAAAGTGCGAGCCGGACTCGCCCACCGAGGCTTCCGTACTCATTTTAGATTGTGGGGCAACGAGAAAATATAAGAATATCTTGTAAAAATTTACAAGCTTAAGTTAGCGCTACTTTATATAAGAAATACCACATATTATAACTTTTGGATTTTTCTTTATATGTAATGTAAGTTATGTCAACGAAAAGTATCCGAAGAAGATTTTTGTTATGTGGCGAACTTAATTCAAAATGCTGAAAAATCAATCTTTTGATTGCTTTAACTAAGAAACTTTATATTTTATATGCTTAGACTTAAGTATGTGATATTAATAGGTCCATAGAGATATTAATTTTAGCTTGTGTGTGTTGTGTACGATAGGATCATTTTATATATTGGATAAGGATTCCGTTTTTACTTCTTGTACCTCGGAAAACGAAGAAAAGTCAATAAAACATAAAAAATAAAGAGTATTTCAAGTATGTACATACATATAATTATGTATTTTTTTCAAATATTATTTTTATTGTTGGTCCAATATAATTAAAACTAATTAATACAGTTAAGTTGTAACAAGCGTATAAGAATTTCGACGTAGCTTGAGGACAACGTCTGGCTTAGCGGTCAGAGTGCTTGGACGGTTACAACTTCACGGTACTACTTTTCACCTCTGCTTACCACTTTTTCAGACAAAAAAAATCGAAATTATAAATGGAACAACTTAACGCTGTAATTGATCTGCCAGAGCGGGGAAATGAAAATAATTTAAACTTAACCACAGGCTGGTAAATGAGCCCACAAATATTACAGTAGATGCTGTCCCGCTACAATGACCTCAAGTATTTGTTTTCATTTATATAACATAAGAAACAGAAATATGGTTTCCTGGAATAAAACAGTTTTTTTTTTACTTCAAAGAGTTTATATTTAGTTAATATATTTCCTGGGACCAATTGTATAAGTAGAAGTCGAAAAAAGCCTTTGAAAGAAATCAAAGCTAATAGTTATTCTATAGATAAGCTACGAGATTGCGTAGCACCGTAGACCGTAGTCTGTCGGTGTTATTAGTCGACGCCGGACGTCGCTCCAGCGCGGAGTAAAGTTTGAACTACGAAATGCTACGAAAGCTCTACGACTATTTACAATTTTTAGTTTGGTTTTAAATATAAATTTGATATAATTAGTGATACAAGTATTTATTTAAATGGATGAAATTTTGTGGTCTTGCATGTTAGAAAAATGTAAACTTTATTTTTTATTATACAATTATTTTTATAATGCTACTATACATGTGTACTTTAAGTGAAAATAAAAAAGCATGATGATGCTAAATAATTCATTCTCAATTTTGGAATCGACATCTTCTCTAGACAGAAAATTCTCTGATTATTTCGACATGACCGACGAGAGGAATATAACCAGAGAAGAGGTGGCTGAGAGGCAACAGGGTGCAGTGTTAAGTGCATACGGGGTGTTGATGGCTGTGGGGGCTATCGGCAATGTGGCTGTACTTGTGGCACTCGCCAGTGCCAGACGTAGACGGTCTAGAGTAGACCTATTGATGACACATCTGGCCGTAGCTGATGTCTGTGTGACATGTGGAGTTATTCCTTTGGAGGTAAATTGATGTTTTTTTACACCAGAGAGAGAGTCAATAGTAGTCAGACCTACGTTTTTTTTATACCAATCCAATAAGTACTATTAGGGAATATGGATCTTATGTGGTGGTTATTTTGATAGTTATTAGGGAACCAGGATACAAAAATAGTACCTAAGTTTCGTTAAACTATAAAGTTCAATTTTTTTATATTTCATTTTTTTATATTAGAAATGACGTTGTCCATTGCCAGACAGCATGGTTTTAACGCCCTGTCAGACACGTCTAAACTCTAATAAATTACAAGCGCCTATGAATATACTATACTAAATTTTAGTATAGTATATTCGTAGGCGCTTGTAGTAGTAACTGACAAGAACAATTTATAATAAGAACAATATATCATTTTAATTAACTATTGTGTTAAAAATATTATTTGCTCCTTATATATTCATAGGCGCTTATAGCTTCTAAGGTTTCTCTTGCTTTGGGGCTTGCCTTTAATTTTAGTTTACTTTAAAAATTCTAATTTGATATTTATTATATGTTTTGAAATATTGTAAAAAGTAGATGTTAAACCGTCGAGATAATAATTATAACTTTTGATCGAGACAAGAAAACGATTTAATTTAAGTCTATCAACAAAATTGTATATATTTTTACAAATGAATATGTGACGTCCTTACATAAGAACCTATCCATATGAAGAAAATTGCATTCCAAATATAGATACATTTATTAATACATTAATTTTATAGATATTTTATGTACAATATGATTGTATTTTAGAAAATAATATTCCAAAGAGATAAAGAAAATTTTACATTTCATTTTGATGTATCTATAAGTAGTTATAGAATGTTATGAAGAAAAATTACGATAATTAAATCTAGCTTAATATCAGTTTACAATAATCTATATACTAAAAGATTACTGAACTTTGTGAAGAAAAATTCAAGTAAGCAATTTTTTAAATCCAGAATTTGGCAGAAAGTGGGTAACCGAGGTGTTTTAATGGGAAACGGAGTGTCCTAACACTAGGATTTCAGGTTCACTCTGCCTACCTTGCTATGTGAAGCTAAAAAAAAACTTTTTTGATGAAATGGCGCAACATCTGAGTCTAAGCTCGGCTTTATCGAAGTAAGCTTGTTAGTAGGATTAAATTCTAAACCGACGATATATTTATCTGGAGGTAGCGTATAGCAAGGATGGGCGGAGGTCTTATTGTCAATACACTCAGTTCTCTCGTTTTCGAATAAATTCTAGAAGTTCCGTGCTTTAAAGGGCAAAACTATAAATATCGCCTTACAGGATTCGTATTAAGTTAAATATTTAAAATAATATTTTTACATTAACATACGCTTAAAAAGATAAACTTAATATATTATGTAAATAAATTGATATAAACTTCCGAGTACACAATTTATGTTTACATAGAGACGTTTTATGGTCAGCTGAACACAATTTAGTATTAAATATTTTTATACATTTTTTTAATGAAAAAATCAATCATGATGTAAAATCATAAAATCCGAAGAGAAAGTTCAGTGTGACACCTATTCTACATACATTGTAATGGCATGCTTTATATTAAAATATTCGCTCTGGTAACGCAAAGCGCGGCGTTGAGTTCCGCCACCCAACACGCAATGCTTCAGATTTGGCGGAAAGTGGGGAACGGAAATATCTTAATGGGAGCGGAGTATATTAACACTAGGTTCCCAGATTCCGTCTGCATACCCTGCTATGTACACTTAAACTTAAATTTAATAACCCCGAATGGGATTGAATCCGATTCGCATTTATACACGCGTTTATATTCAGAGTGTGTCTCCCTGTGCCATATCTAATTTAATTTAGTAAATACGCGATATTGAGAACTATTTAGGTAAATAATAATATATTTATTTATTTTCTTTAGAAATGTTGCAACGCCAGTCGTGGCGCAGGGGCATAAAATGTGACTGTAAAATCGACTAGTTGTGGGTTCGATCCCCACTCGAGGGAGTGAGTTATTATTGATAATTTATTTCTGCGCTCTGGCACCAACTGAAAAGTTCGGCGTTGAGTTCCGTCATTCAACACGCAATGTTTCGAAAAATTCACCGGAACGTGGGGTTAGGAGTGTCTTAATACTAGACTCCCTCTGCCTACCATACTGTGTGCGGGATACAGCGGGAAGCTCATTTAATTTATTTTTTAAATTGAATTACGTTCTAAAACAGAAAATATCATGATTTGTTACGGCAAGCACTACAAATGCCGTAGAGCGTGCACAGAGATATAAATGATATAAACCTAAAGTGTTCTCCCTGAACCTCTAAAGAGTTCTACCATTAAGGTCCTGGCTACATCATCAGACTAACTTGATGGTACTACTGTTGTAGAATGATCCTATACAGTGTTGCTAGTGCTATATAACAGTACATATAACTTAAATTAGTTTTGTGAAACATATTTGCAACCTATAAAATGTTCACTTAAAAAGGATTTTTTATATTTTCTTATTGTCGCTTTAAAATATGAAAAAAAAAACATTGCACACTGTTAAATAAATAAAAATGTTATGCAATATTTTTGTAGCACGATTTCTTTTATAGAATATGTTTTTTAACGAAGGTGCCATTGTCGGCGGAAAAACCAACGGAATCACTAACGTAAAGAATCTGATACTTTTTAGAATTCCTTATGCAAAGGGTAAAAGTGGACCCTATTCTCTATCTGTATGTCTGTCCGTCTCTCACGAGGCAAATGTAACTCACTCATGAACGGTGATAGTTAAACAATTATTTTTTTGACAGGTTATGTATTTTTGCTGCCGCTATAATAACAAATATTAAAAAAGACTTGATATTTTGTGCAGTTTTTAAAGGTACGGAACCCTTTATGCGCGAGTCCGACTCGCATTTGGCCATTTTTCAATTATATAAAACCTTCGTCACCCAAAATATAATATTTCAAATTCGTTCGAGGGGTGAATAACGGAGAATCTTCACATTAGGTTTTCACAGCCTATCCTGCGGTAAGTTTCGATGATGACTTGAACATGATGGTGGTAAACGTGGCAACGGTCACAAACTGCAGACACTTGCATTTCCAACTAACCGCTGAATTCTCCGCCCTATTTTGCCTCGTTATTAGAGCAAGGAAATGAAAACATTAAATATTTCATTCCCGCGAGAGGGATTAAATATTTCAATCCGCAACCGTCGCGCTTACAGTAGCACGCTTGTGCCCCTGCGCCGTTACGTTTATAGAAATCAATTTTATTTGAGGCCAGTCATGGCGCAGCGGCACGAGGTGTGACTACAAAACCGACTGGTTGTGGGTTCGATTCCCACTCGAGGAGATGAAATATTTACTTAAATTTATATTTTCATTTCTTCGCTCTGGTGTCGAGGTTAAGCGCGGCGTTGAGTTCTGCCACTCAACACGCCATGCCTCCAGAATTCGGCAGAACGACGTGTCGACGTGGGGAACGGAGTGTCTTAACACTAGGTTCCCTCTGCCTACCATGCTGCGTGCGGGATACAGCGTGAAGCTGATTTATTTATTTATTTTGTTTTTTAATTTTATTTGTTTTCTGGCGTTTTGGCTTCTTACCAGATCGAGGGTATGAAAATATTCCCCCCTAGAAAGAGTCGAGCCCACAATCATCGCGTTCACAGTCAAACGCTGTGCCCCTGCACCAAAGTCAAAGTCAAATAATTTTATTCAGACTAAGAAGTCACATGCCTCATTTTTTGAATGTCAAACAATTTACCACCATTTCGCTAAAGTTTAAAAACCACGACGTTCTCTCTGTGAAATGTTTATTTTCAAAACTTTTTTCGCAAACGTATTAAATTTTCAAACTTATTTATGTTTTTAGCCTCAGTTGTAACAAGCGTATAAAAATTTAGACGCAGCTTGATAACGTAGGGCTTAGTGGTCAGAATGCCTGGTCGGTTTCCAGGAGGCGCAAGTTCCAGTCCTGGAACGTTCGAAATTTTTATACGTTTTCTAAATAAATATTTATATTTCCCAAGTGTGGAATATAACTCTTTAAAAATGTTAAAAATGTTTATTCACAATTTTCAATGTTTAAATTTATATTTTGTATTTGCGTAACATGTCCCCGGCGGTAATGTACCTACCTACTCATAAAACTTTTGCAAATATTTATATATATTTTTATACGCATATTATTTTTACTTATATAATTTCTAGATTCATTGTTATAGCTCTGTACTAGCTTTATATTACTTATTTTTTTTATTATGAAATGTTTTATTTAGAATTTAAAATATTATATTAGGTCCACTGCCTTCCCTGCTACGCGTGAAGTTGCTTTATTTAAACATATTAATAAGCTTTAATAAAAAAATTTAGGTGACCCCCTCCAAGCACTTTAGCCTAGTAATCCTTAGTTTCTTACTGACATTCTTGTTCTCTTCTTCTTTAAAGCATTGATTGCAATGTTCAGATTGAGTGTTAGCCACTGGTTAGCTTCGTTGATTGCATTGTTCGTTGCCCGAGTCAAATCGTCATCAGAACAACTGACAGTTAGGAGCAAATATTACATGTTTTGTGAATCGGAGCGATAGTCCACGTTGTTTGACCTTTTATATCGTTTTTTTTACTGGTCATGAATTGAATTAATTCCAAGTTGGCTACTGCAAGTTGTGACCCAGAGGGAACCTTGTTATAAGACTTGCCATTCCCCATTTTCCGCTAAATTCTGGAGGCGTTGAGTGGTGGAACTTAACGCCGCTCGACACCAGAGCGATATTAAAATAAAAAAGAATTGTTAGATAAATCTTTAAATGTAATTTTTAAAAATGAAACGCAAAATTTAAATACTGAGAAAGGTTTTTCAGAATTCGTTCGTGTTTCCGAAAAGGTCACGGAATATATTCCAATTTAAGTGTGAGCACGTTCATTGAAAATTATACATATGTGCATATATATAATTTACGTATTTTTGTTTCTCTGTTCCTTGCAAATCTATATCTAAAGTTTGTATGACAGCTTATTTATCGAAAAAGTTTATAGGTTATACTAAATCAAGTTAATAGTTTTTAAGTAACCACCCAACCACTATAACTGTGTTCAAAGTTGCCTCAGGTAAAATGAATGTGCTATACACGTTTGCGCCGACAAAATTAGCAGCGAGGGCGCTCCCCGCAGGACTCGCGTCTATACTTGCGGCCGTAAACAGAGCGTTAAATTATTTAAATTTTACATTTTCTCGAAAAGTATACTTCCAATTTACATGCTATAAAAGCCAAAGTTCATCTTCATTAAATTTCCTTGGTGATTAGTAAGTTTCAATATCTTCGTCAATTAAAAAACGTTTTAATATCACCTTGTAATTTTCAATTATTTTTTATCATAAAAAAAAGTGATAAAAATCTTAAAACTTAATTATTTAATAAAAGATTATAGCTCTTCGACACAAATTAGTGAAACTAACGCCATCTATTAAAGACGTCTATTAATCGCTTTATACACCATCTCTCGAAGGACTACCAAACTAGTTTAGCTTTAAATCAATCAAACAAATATTTCTACAACCACTCCACTAAAAAATTCATGAGTTACTCCAAAAGAAGGCACCAATATTATTAAAAATTGTCAGTTCACGAGATATCGCTACTAGCAACGGAATTTAAAATAATGGAACAAATTATGAATGTACTTCGTAACATACAAAAAGATTTGGAAGAGCAAAAAATAACGATTCGTCAAAGTGGAGATAGTATAACAGAGAAAGTTACGCAGAATTTAAATAGAACTTTGGAAGATAAATTTAGTATATGGGAAGAAAAACAAAATATTCTTAGAGAAAAAGTGGAAAATCAAGAAAAACGAATTTACTTCTTAGAAAAACAGGCAAGAAAAAGAAATATCGTATTTTTTGGGATCGAAGAAAACGAGACATCATATGAAAACTTAGAAAAAAGAATACTTCAATGGATCGATACGTACTTGTCTATCAAACTTGAACAGAGAGATGTCCAAGAAGTAAAAAGAGTTGGTAAAAAAGGTGGAACACCTCGACCTATTATAGCAACATTCTCAACCCTTGGTTTAAAAATTAATACTTTTAAGCAAAAGAGAAGGTTGAAAGATACCCCGTTCTACATGAAAGAAGATTACCCACGCTACGTTTTAGAAAAAAGAAAAGAGCTCCAAGAACAAGTAAAACTCGAGGCGCAGAAAGGAAATAAAGCCATAATAAAGTATGATAAACTGATTATATTAAAAAAAAATAATTATAAGAGAACACTTTCCAACTCACCTGAAAATTGCAGTCAAGTTGAAAGCCATAAAACTATACAAACTGTTAAAAAGAATAAAACACTTAAGCAACATACTTTGGGCCGCAGATCGAATAGTGTGTCAGAAAGTACTGAAAAACCGAACATGCTGAACTTTTTCCTAAACAAAAATGTTAGCAATCAGTATAATATAGATACAAGCACATAGCAATTAGCACGCCCTCCTCAGAAGATTTTCACCGACAAAAAAATGCAATCAAGCAAAAATTTACATCTTCCAACCCGGCTGGTCACCGTGGAAGATATCGACCACTACCCTCCAAAAGGAAATACAAACACAAACACTACAAACACCAACACTACAAACAAAAACACTACAAACACAAACACTAAAAACAAACAAGCTAAAACTTTACCTGTAACAAACAAAATCTATGTCATGTGCTATAATGTAAGGTCCTTATCATCTTACGAACGATTAATGGAGTCAAGCGAAGCTTTGAAAAATGTCAAATTTGATATAATCGGTCTATCTGAAACAAGAAGACTAGGAACAAAGATAGAGGAATATGACGATTACATATTGTGCCACACAGGCCTTCACCCTGGAAAATATGGAGTTGGTTTTTTATTGAGGAAAAATCAAAAAGAAAATATAGAAAGTTACACGGGCATTACAGACAGAGTAGCTATTTTAAATTTAAATATTCATGGTAATAAAATATCATTCATTCAAGTATATACCCCCACCGAAGCAGCAACGGATGAAGAAATGGACACTTTTTATACCAATGTAAATAAGGCCATTGACCTAGCACACAAGGTATATATAATAATGGGCGATTTCAACGCCAAAATCGGACAACCGAAACAAAATGAACATTTAGTAATGAAATTGAACGGATATGGAAATAGAAATTTAATAGGACAGAGACTAATCGATTTTGCTTTAGAAAACAAAACTCCAATTTTAAACACCTTTTTTAAGAAAAAACCAAATAAAAAATGGACCTGGCGTTCGCCAAATGGGGAACATAAAAATGAGTTAGATTTCGTTCTATCAAATCGCCCATGGTTCAAAACATCGAAGTACTAAATGTAAATTTTTCTTCTGACCACAGACCAGTAAGAGCAACTCTAGGTCTTGATAAAATAAAAAAAAGTAGGGTAAACTTCAGAAGTTTCCAAAACTTAACATTAAGAAATGAAGATGAAATAACGACCTTCCGGAACCGCATTATGTCTAATTTACAATGCCTCCTAGACTGCCAAAATTCTACAGTACAAATTTATCATGATAAAATTATAAATACTATCACCCATGGTCTACAATTTGATCGATCAAAGTCAAAAAATAAAAGTAAATCACACAAAGTATTATCAGAACGTACTTTAACATTAATGTTAAATAGATGGGAGCTTCAGAAAGCTAAAAATAAAAGTAGACCTATGAAGAACAAACTGTCAGCGCTATTTAAACTTGTAAGTAAGTGCATAAAGAATGACTATACACAATATAGATACAGGATAGTTGAACAACATCTATTACAAGCCGGCAGTTCTAAAAAAGCTTTAAAGCAGCTACGTACAACAAAAATATGGATCGAAGGACTAAAAAAAGCAGAATTATTAGTAAACAATAGAAATGACATTATAAATGTGGCAACTGATTTTTACAAAAATCTGTATAGTGCCAAAGAGGACAACAACATCTGTTGTAATAAAATTATTTTCTCTAAAAAAGAAATAGTCGATACAATAAAAAGGTTATAAACGGATAAAAGTCCAGGCTCGGACAATATAACCAAGGAGGTTATAAAGATAGCTCAGGAGCAGCTAGCACTGCCCCTAACTCATTTGTTTAACCTCATATTGGAAACCACCGAAACACCGATACAATGGTCGGATTCCAACATAATACTTATATATAAAAAAGGTGATCCACACGATATAACGAATTATAGGCCAATTAGCCTGCTACCTAGTATATACAAAATATTTTCTTCCTTGATTAACATCAGACTAAGCCACACCTTAAATGCCCAACAACCTATAGAACAAGCAGGATTTAGAAAAGGTTTCTCGACCATAGACCACATTCATACATTAGAAATACTGATCGAAAAATATTACGAGCGACAGAGGACTCTCTACATTGCTTACATAGATTACAAGAAAGCATTCGACACTGTTTCACATTCAAGCATATGGAAAGCACTAGAAGAACAAGGAGTAGATAATCAATACATTCAAATAATCAAAAATATATATAATATCAATACAGGTAGAGTCAAACTAGAAACAATTGGCCCATCTTTCCCTATAAAAAGAGGCGTAGGCAGGGAGACCCTCTGTCGCCGACAATATTTATTGCTGTTTTGGAGTCAACAATGAGAAAATAATAACTACCTACCTATAAGTAATTCTTTAATCAATAAAATCTTTACCAGGAACCCCGCATAATTTAAATAGATCCCGACTGTTAATCCTAATAAACTATTGGGCTTGTTTATTTTCTTTTTAGTTTTATGCAGTCGGGGTTTTTGTTTTACTAATATTCTTTTATTTTTATTTTTTTTGTTAGAATTTATTATGGCAATGATAATCATTATATACCTTTTTGAAATTCTGAAATTGAGCTCTTGAATTTGATACCCATGTTATAGTATTCGAAACGATTTTTTTTTTTCACTAAGTCCAATAGCGTACCACAGCCGCCATGATTGATGATGATTATTTTTTAGTAACGTCACCTATCTAAGAACACTTGGGCTGCTAATACGAATCTAACGACACCTGAAATATGTAAATCCGTTCTGCGGTTCTGGGGGTACGAAGAAATAAAAAATATTACATACATACAAGATACGCGCGAAAAACATAACCCTTCCTTAGCAGTCGGGAAAAAAGGCGTAGGAGCTTAAGAGTAAAAAACGCTTTGTAATGACGAGATAATGTTTTTTAGTTACGGATATTTTTAGTTTTGTTTACTTGTTTAAAATGAAACACAGTGTTCTTTTCCATATGTTAACTACAAAATATTCAAATGCAAAGCAAAAGAAATCGTGTCAAATTTAATTCTAAATTACTAAGCCTTTTAAGAACACGCCTCCTGTTTTCATCTTAACCAGAGTCCGGAAATAAATCTACTTTACCAAGATCTACTTAAGAGGGTAAACCAACCAGCGCGCTTAAATATATAATATCATTATACGACAAAACGGAGATTAAAGTTAAATAATTAATCGTTATTACTTATTAGGTAGCGGCCCCACACAGCTTCACTCGCAGCTTTTTTATTTAATACAACGGCTTCTGCGCGGCTTCGACCGCTTCTTTTTTATATATATATTTTTAGTGTTTTTAGGGTACATTAATAAATCATAGTTTAAATCTTTCGAGAGTTTCATTAATTTTGCTCACTTAAAAATTTAATAAAATGTATCAATATCTATCTATGCACGCGCGCCTAAATGCTTATAGGGATAAAAATTAGCCTATGTGTTGCTCCATAGCTCACTGTATCACTTAGTGATAGTCTCATAAAAATCGCAATATAAAAAAAATCTAGATTCGATCGAGACAGGCAGACCAAAAATTTAAATTTAAATTTACACTTCAATTTAATTTATATTTAATTCGGGATATTAAATGATTTCGTTGCCTAGATAATGAATGATACTCCTCGTGTCTTAACACTAGGTTCCCTCAGCCTACCTCATATATACGGGATGCCCTGATACATAAATGAAGCCAAATAACTTATCCCTCAACCTAATCCAAGATATATTTAAAATGAATGTACATATATTAATGAGGCCACCGCCACGACTGGCGCAGCGGCACGAGGTGTGACTGCAAAATCGACTGGTTGTGGGTTCGATCCCCACTCGAGGAGATGAAATATTTACTTAAATTTATATTTCCATTTCTTCGCTCTGGTGTCGAGGCTAAGCGCGGCGTTGAGTTCTGCCACTCAACACGCAATGCCTCCGGAATTCGTCAGAAAGTGGGGAACGGAGTGTCTTGACACTAGGTTCCCTCTGCCTACCCTGCTGTGTGCGGGATACAGCGTGAAGCTGATTTATTTATTTTTATTTTTTAAATATTAAATATTATTTACCTACACTTCTTTAATTTTATATATAAACCAAAAATTTAAATTATTTTGTTAAAATTTTCATTATTTCTAATAATTTCAAATTCATTTCCTGTTCTTTCTCTAGCTTTGTTTTTTAATAAAATGAGGTTGTCTTTAACAGTACAAATGCCAGAAGGATAATAATCAAACGGTATTATAATTCCCATTTATAAGGATATTATAATTCACATTAGGTTAGCTTAAATATGAAATGTAATTTTCTTTTACTTTATTTATCGATTCCTACAGCTATAATATAATTTTATGTAATATTTTGTTTGTTAAGAAATATTATATGTGCTTAGTACGTATGCTTCTGAGTCAACCTCGTATAACGTGTTCAACCTCCTGATAACGTGCTTATTCTGACCCTTCTATCCTACCAATAGAGAACCGCCGTTAAAAGTAAGGGGGAGCTCTCAACCTTGACATCGCAAAGACCTTAGATCGGGTCTGGTACAAAGCTCTTTTATTGAAGTATATTATAGGCTTGCTAAACAGTTTGCTTGCTAGACAGAGTATAAAGATCTTAATCGACGGTGTATGCTCAGAGACCAAGTCAATTAATGCTGAACTATCTTAAGGTTCAGTGCTATCCACTACATCGAGAAGAAAGACCTCTTTTATTTTATGAAATAAGTTCTGGTGCTCCCTCTGTGATACTAATATTGGGATTCTTGAGAGTGACATATTGAATGATGTCAAATTTAATAGATATTTGGAGTTCAAAGCATAGTTGGCCTCAAAAAAACTCGGAGTACTGAATAGAGTGCAGCAGTACTTCAAATCAAAACGTCTGCTTAGGCTTTATAAGACTCAAATTCGCCTTCACGTGGAGTACTATTCCCAAGTATGGATAGGCGCCCTTCAGTATTAACTACAACCACTTGACTTCATTCAAAGGCCTCCACTTATCATCAGGTGGTCTTTCGGTTCGTTGGTCCCTTTTTTAACCGACTTCCGTAAGAAAAGGAGGTTATCAATTCGACTGTATTTTTTTTATGTTTGTTACCTCAGAACTTTTGACTCGGTAAATTGATTTGGATGTTTTTTTTATTTGAAAGGTAGTGCTTCCTGTGTGATCCCATTTTTTGGTCCATTTCTGACAATGATATCTATGAGAAAATCGCATAAATCTTAAATTTGCATTCCGCGACAAATCATCATCTCCGCGAAAAATGGACAAATAACTTTATATCACGCCAACCGATTCGGATGATTCTTTTTTTACTCAAAGAGATACACTTCAAGGATAGTTTGGTGAAAGTTTGGTTAGGTTCTGATCATGGGATCCAATTGAAATTGAAAAAGTTGACATTTTTAAAATAAAAATATAATTATACTGTAATAGTTACAAGGAAAAACGGAAAAAAGAGTGTCAGTTCAGTTCTTAATTTATAGCGCTTCGATCGTGTCAGTTGAGCACCAAGTATTTCACCAATGTCACGTTGTATGGAGAACACACGAAGGAGATTGTACGGTAGAAAATAGACTATATTAAACAATAGGAGAATGTATGTCAAAAGTAGTCCATTCAAAGTACTGTCTTCACCTATAAAATTTACAAAATATATATAATTAGAGTATATACATAAACATGGGATAGTAATAAATAATTAAATAAATTAAAACAGCTTTACGCTGTATCCCGCACACAGCAGTGTAGGCAGAGGTACCCTAATGTTAAGACACTCCGTTCCCCACTTTTTGCCGAATTCAGGAGGCATTGTGTGTTGAGTAGCGGAACTCAACGCCGCGATTAACCTCGACACCAGAGTTAGGAAATGGAAATATAAATTTAAGTAAATATTTCATCTCCTCGAGTGGGGATCGAGCTCACAACCAAGAAAAATTTACATAAATGACTAAACACAAACATTAAACACATTGAACATTAAGAGGACGGGGAACTTTATAATATAAGGATTGACATCATATAAGGGATGGGATTTAGGACAGGGGAAAGGATATTGGAAGGAAAATGGGTGTCAGAAGTGAGATTCTTCATTGTTGCGTTTCTTTTTAACCAAATTCAAAAAAGAGGGTGTTCTCAATTTCAATCGACTTCCCATCGAGTTACCACCATTGTTTAACAAAATTAAAGTACGTCTTACTTTCATTTTTTAGTTGTTTGAAGTCGGTTTTTTTTGTTAAAAATTAATTTATGTAATAAAAAAGAATAAAAAATATATACTAATATTTTTGCCTTTTTTATGGTGACATTGCTAGATTTCGTAACCGAAAGTTTGTAAACGTTGTTCCGTTATCGATTGGAGATTGTACTATCGCATAATATACAGTTTACTTCAATTCTAACTTAGGGAGTTGAATTTGTGCATAGTTTTTTTTATAACGTGTTAGCCATTACTGCAAGAATTAAATGCATTATTCATTTATTTACTTCGTTGTACTGTTGTACTGTTTGCATTTACTGCTCAAAAAGCACTCTGCAGTCTAAAGAAAATACTTTTACATGAAAACCTTTGTATTCCTACCCACATTGTTAACTTATATTACCACACTTGAATTAAAGTAAGCATATTAAAAGTTTCCCTCACATTAGTCATAAATTTGTTAAAATAGAAGGTAATAATTATAAAATTATTAAATTAAATTAAATCAGCTTCACGCTGTATTCCGCACTCAGCGGGGTAGGCAGAGGGAACCCAGTGTTAAGATACCCGCGGGAATGCGTCCAGAATTCCGCGGGAAACGTCCCGCGGAATTCTGGAGGCATTGCGTATTGAGTGGCGGAGTTCTCCACGCCGCGCTTTGTCGACACCAGAGCGAAGAAATGAAAATATAATAGTAAATAAATATTTCGTTTCCTCGAGTGGGGATCGAACTCACAACCAGTTGATTTTACATTCACACTTTATGCCCCTGTGCTACGACTGGCCTCAAAATATTTTAATAATATTTTTAAATCCATATTCTCCTTCTACAGCTGTTGACAGTTTACATAAGATCATTTTATTTTGTTTGACTGACATATCCTTTATTAAACTAGCTCTATCGGCTCGCCGCTTAGTTTAAATATATCAACATGGTTAAGTTATAACATATATCTGCAGGCTTTGAACGCTTAGGAAGTATTTATATTACTTTTTTACATCATGTGATATTGAGTTAGTATTTCAAATACTTCAATTAGTATTAAAAATAATTTATATACCTATATATTTAATAGAACCTGAGGACTACCGTGTAATATGGAACTGTAAACTGAAAATTAAATATTTAATATTTTTGTTATCTCGCTCTAGTAACGAGGGAAAGCGCGGCGTTATGTTCCGCCATTTTCCAGAATTCAGTAGAAAGTGTGCAAAGAAAGTGTCCCAATGGGAAACTGGTTCCCTCTGTCTATCCTGCTCTGTGCAGGATACATCGCAACCAAAAATCGCGACAAAAAAAAAGACTTAAGATCACTGAACTATACGTTTTTACCCAGGTACGTTGACATTCAACCTCAAGATTGCTAAGTCTTTTGAACTAATACTGTATGGATATTTCGTATTGCCAGAAATTCCAAAGGCCTAAGGTGAGATTATCGAGCAAAGTATTTTTGGCATTTTTATGATCATTTTTGATTTGAATAAAAAGAAAGGCGATAAATTCTACGAATTGATTAAATCGTATATTGCACTACTAAGAATTCTATTTATTTACTATTAAATAACTTATTAGTTAATGTTAAAATGTTGTAAATAATGTTACATGATGATAGTGACTTCAAACCCGGTTTTTAATTTAAAACGAAATAAGGTAATAATGTCAAAATGAATACCCATATATACAGAATACAGTGTTTATGTGATAAAGTTTGCAAAAATTTGCGTTATCACTCCTATCGTCGATTATTGATCATCGATCATCAGTTATCTATCATCGATCGGATTATTGATTTTTGATCTGGTGAAAGAGGGATGGGGCAAAAAAAGTATATTGAGATGTTAAAGATATAGCTAATAAAAGTATATTTAAAAATAATGCACACATATATAAATATTCTGTGATGCAGTGGTAAAATAACATAGCAATTTAGAACCATTTCCATATAAAACTAGTACGCATATAAGATTAATGCGAATAAAAGCTGTGTTTGTAAAGCAGCTTTTTAGTACTGAAAGCTTTATAAGGAAATTTGAACAAATGCACGACCATTTTGCTTTTTATAAGCAATATCCGTTTTCTGGAATTCAGTAAATTCAAATTGAATTTTTCTGCTGTTTTATAAAAGTTCACCAAAAAATATAAGTTTCCTAATGCTGTTACTAAGTATCTCTTAGTCATTTAGACTTGATCTTGATCGTTCTAGGGACATGATGTAATTTATAAAAAACTTCTGTCTTATAGAAAATACGTCAGGACGGGAAAGGGACTGAACGGTAGAAAATGTGACAGTTTCACGCTGTATGAAATGGGATGGAACGTATGTATATACACGTATCAGAAAGTTTTAACAAATTCGAAAATTGATACCTATATATATAATATGAAATAAAATTAAGGTCAATTTTGTGTCTTCATTTATTTGCATTTTAAATTATATAATAATGTACGAATACGTGAGGAGAAAAACGGATTTAACAGGTTTAAACTCTATGGCAACGATATATAAATTATTTTCAATCAATAAGTCATATTCCCACTCTGGTAGACAAGACGCGGCGTTGAGTTCTGCTACACAAAGACGTGGAAATTAGGCAAAAATTGTGGAACAGTGCGTTTTAAAACTGAGTTTCTCTCGTTTACCCTGATATGCGGAAGAATTGTAAAGATTTTTTAAATATTTAGAACACGTGTGATAATGTAACCGAGACGTGCTTGAATTGAGTTTGTACGAGATAATTGTAGTTTTTAATTATTCAACGATTAATCTTGTCTATTGAATCAATATTGGAGTTAACATTTTAGACTGCAGACGTAAATTAACTAGGTTATTATATTTACTTTATAAAGTAAATGAATAAAATAGATTGATTATGAACAGCGTTATATCAACACAGATTATAATTTATTGAAATTATGTGTTATATAACACTTTTAAATATAAAAACGATAGTAAATAGAAAAACTAGGCCTGTTCTTGTAAAATCTATCAAGTATAATAGGCGGCTTCGCCCCCTGATCGCTTCGCCCGCCAACTTCTGACTTTCAATGATAAAAAATAACATCATTTTATGAACTGATTACTTTTTAAAATATAAACTTTGATAATTTATAATTTTGATAAACTATACTAACATTATAAAGACGAAAATTTCGTTATTTTTAACGTCCTATTCATATATCAGGAACTATTGGTTCATTTTGAGAATTTAGCCGATTAATCTATAAAGAAGAATAAGAGAAGGCAAAATGTTGGTAAGCGGCAGAACTCGAGAGCTTCCGTGAAGTCTCTGACGGTATACGAGTATATCTATATCCTAAGAACAACTCACAGTATCAAAACTCACAGTTTCATGTCTTACAAAATACGAAAAACGAAAGGATATTTTCAAAATTAATTTATACATTATATTCTTGTTTTGATTAAAGTGTAATATTTAATTTTTTCATTTCTTCCTCTGGTGTTGAAGCAAAGCGCAGCTTGAGTCCCGCCAATCAACGTGCAATACCGCCATTCGGCGGAAAATGAGAAACAAGGAGTGTCTTAACACTGTGTTCCCTCCGCCTATCCTGCAGTGCGCGGGATACAGCGTGAAACTGAATTTGATTTAATGTATTTGTTACAGATTGGCTGGAAATACACAAACGCATGGCTAGTTGGTAACCTGTTGTGCAAAGTGTTGCTGGTCATGAGAGCGTTTGGACTGTACTTGTCGTCGAATGTTTTAGTCTGCATATCTATCGATAGGTAAGTCTCGTGATTTTTAACCGATTTCGAAAAAAGAAAGTGAATAAAAATAAATCTGCTTCACGCTGTATCCCGCACACTGCAGGGTAAGCAGAGAGAAGCTACTGTTAAGACACTCCGCTCCCCACTTTCTGCCCAATTTTGGAGGCATTGCGTGTTGAGTGGCAGAACTCAACACCGCGCTTGTCCTCGACATCAGAGTGAAGAAATGGACATATAATTTTAAGACAATATTTCATCTTCTCGAGTAGGGATCGAACCCACAACCAGTCGGTTTTACAGTCACTTTGTGCCACTGCGTCACGACTGGCCTCAGAACTTTATTCTTCGTTCTGTGTTTTGTTCTTCGGAATATCTATAATTTAGTGAAGGTCGTCGTGAGTTCCAAATTAAAAAGTAGAGTACAATAGAGAACAGAAGAAGAGTTAAATTTACAAGAATATTTCGTTATAAAATATCATTTAATAAAAAATTACAAAAGACTTTCATATATTATGTCCCAGATTCTAGGGCCCCCAGACCTACGTCATTTTACCAAAGCTAAAATTTAGCCAAAATTTAGCTAAATTTTAATTTATCTATTTTTTTAATTTGAGGACTATTAGCCTAATATGTAGTAAAGACTTGAACTTAAAAGTGGGGCTCTCTCAGAGGTATCATCCTTGGATCTCAGTATAATTATATAATCTAAAACGATATTATATTATAATGCAAATGGTAAAATTATGAAAACCATATTCAATTAACGCAGTAGATTTAATGAATTGTTTAAATTAAAACCACATCGTGTATTACAGCACCACCAATAGTTGAAGCCATTAATACTGTTCACTTATAATTATTATGATTAGTAAATAGGATTAAAATGATGTACTAATGTTTAGTATGTATTATTTATTAGGGTATTTCAACAGAATCGCGGTTTATTTCACGTTTTGGCGGATAAGTGCACATATTATGTTTTCATCATATCTTTGATTTGGTCGACAGTGTAGGTAGAGGGAACCTAACGTTTCGACACTCTGTAACCCAATTTCTGACTCACTTATGAGGGTGTGAACTTAACTCACCGCTCTGTCTTGTTATTAGAACTAGAATATGACAACAATTCATACCCTCCCGTAGAAATCGAACCCACAACCGTCACGCCGTACAGTGACACGCTGTGAGATTACTCGTTTTTTAAATATAAAATTATTTCTTAAAACAAAGGGACTCTGTTAGTGCTAGCCGCGTTATTCGAATATTTATTCATTCGAAGCAACTGCAATAGTATTAGGTTAACATATGCATGACATTTGTCCATTAAAATAAATAAATCGAAGCTTATTATGGACACAGTTCTTTATTAGCTTCAACCAGTATCCCGTACATAGGAGGGTAGGCAGAGGTCCGTTTCTATTAAGATTCATCTTTTCCCTATTTTTGTAGTCGAATTTATCGAGGCTTTGCTTGTTGAGTGGTGGATGAGGAGTGATGATTACCAGAACGAAGAAATGAAAATATTAAATATTTCACTTCCTCGAGTGAGAATCGAAGCTACAACCGTCGCGTTTACAGTCACACCTTTATGCCCCTTCCCCACAACTTCGCCTAAAAGTAAACGAAGTGGCAGAGGTTGGGAGAGACCTCGATTGAGCCCCCCCCCACCCTGCAGGACCGTAGCGTTTGGTGCTTCCTTATCCGTAACTACTCCGCTATTGACAAGGTTGATAAATCATATTTTTTTTTATAGATTTTTCGCTGTGCTGTATCCATTGAAGCTATCGGTGGCTAGAAAGAGAAGTAAGCAAATGTTGTACGGCGCGTGGGCTGCGGCACTAGGATGCAGTTTACCGCAGGTCAGTATGTACTATGATTATATAAAAAAACATACTTAAAGAAATTTTATTTACTTACTCAGAATTATACATTTATTGTATTTTTTTTTTACTTTAAGGTTTATAAATAAATTAATGTCATCAAATAGAATTGTTTTACTCGATAACTATGGGTCACAATTCTATATGTAATTAAAAAAAAAAATATTGTAAAAATTTGAAGTATTTTTAGTGTTCTTAATTGGTCAAAAACAACAAAGTTCTATTTATCTTTAATCTACAATTTAGTGAAAGGATATTTTAACTATTGCCACAGAACCTGGAAATTTCAGATATATACTTTATAAAAAAAATATTAATAAATACTATTTCAACCATGAAATAGTTTAAAATATATATTTTTTGATAATTTTACTATGTACTACAAAGAAAATAAAATGTTTTGATAGATTAAACTATTTTTTTAAACTTCACACTGTATCCTGCACATAGCAGGGTCAACAGAAGCAATTTGAGAACCTAGTGTTAAGACACTCCGTTCAAAGTCAAAGTTAAAGTCAAATAATTTTATTCAAAATAAGAAGTTACATGCTTCATTTTTTGAACGTCAAATAATTTACCACCAGTTCACTAAAATTAGTGCCTCAGACCTGAGAAGAACCGGCGCAAGAAACTCAGCGGGACTTATTTTTTTAAAATCAATTATACAAAATCACATTTCAGCGTTTCTGACAATGATACTTTGAATTAGACTGGAGCGAGCATTTCATTCCCAAGGCGTGTTATCATTTATATAATCATTAATTTGGTAATAACCTTTAACACACAAACGTCTTTTCACAACTCTTTTAAATTGTGATATAGTACATTCTCGGACGTTTTCTGGGATCCTATTGTAAAAGCGTACACATTGTCCCATAAAAGAATTACGGACCCGATGTAATCGGGTTACAGGTGCAATAAGTTTACTCCTATTTCTAGTATTGATATTATGTACATCACCAATTTTGGCAAAATCTTTAATATTCTTCTTAATATACATAACATTTTCAAAAATGTATTGAGATACAACTGTCAAAATATTTATTTCTTTAAATTTTTGCCTTAACGATTCTTTTGGGCCTAAATTATAGATTGCGCGAATAGCTCGCTTCTGCAAGACAAAAATTGATTTAATACCGGCTGCATTACCCCAAAGTAGAATGCCGTAGGACATAATACTATGAAAGTAGCTAAAGTAAACAAGGCGAGCCGTTTCCACATCCGTTAATCGTCTGATTTTTTTAACCGCAAAAGCTGCTGAGCTAAGTCTATTCGCCAATCCATCGATATGAGGTCCCCACTGCAATTTAGAGTCAATGGTGATACCGAGAAACACCGTAGAATCGACAGGTTCCGCGGCTTCACCATTCAAGAGTACATCAGCTTTAACAAATTTTGTGTTAGGTGTTCTGAAGATTATACATTTAGTTTTTTTACTATTCAATAGTAAGTTATTAACACTAAACCAATGTACTACTTTCGATAGAGCATTGTTTACATCGTCATATATGTTTTGTCGTCGTTTTATTTTAAAAATCTATGAAGTATCATCAGCAAACAATACTATATCATAGTTCCTTCCCACTAAAAATGGCAAATCATTTATGTATATTAAAAACGGAAAAGGACCAAAAATACACCCTTGTGGGACCCCCATACTGACAAATGATCCAGGAGATTTCTTGCCATTTACATCAACCCTCTGAACTCTGTTAGCTAAATAAGAGGTCAGAAGATTGAGTGCACGTCCTCTTATGCCGTAATAGTGTAGCTTCATGACCAATGTAGAGTGCTGAACGCAATCAAAGACCTTAGACAGATCACAGAACATACCAAGAGCATCCTGCGATCCCTCCTAAGCCTCAAATATACTTTTTATAAGTCCTACACCAGCATTAGTAGTCGAGCGACCTTTAGTAAAGCCATACTGTTTATCATGCAAAAGCTGATGTGAGTCAAAGTGCATCAGCATTTGATTTAAAATAATTTTCTCAAAGATTTTACTAAATGAGGGTAGTATAGATACAGGTCTGAAATTGTTGGGATCAGATGTACTACCCGATTTAAATATAGGTATGACTTTACTAAATTTCATTAAGTCAGGAAACACACCATACTCTAATTAATTTAATACTATTAAATACAGTCGCGAGGTAAGGAGCAACAGCGTCTATTATATGACTAATTAATTTAACAGAAATTCCCCATATATCTGATGTTTTCTTAATGTCTAGGGACTTGAATGTCTTAACAATGTCTCTTGAGTTGACCACTTTAAATTTGAAATCTATATTACATTTGTTTACGTTCTCCTTAAGTAAAGATTTAGCAACTGTCGTGGAAGATATAAGTGTTTTGGTTGTGGAAACTGGAATATCAGCAAAGATTTTTTCAAAAACACTGGCAACTTCTTGGTCCGAGCTGGTTAACTCATTGTCAATTCTTAATTTAAATTCATAATTGCAATCCCTGGCTTTTCCAGTTTCACAATTTATTATGTCCCATGTCATTTTAATTTTATTAAAAGAGTTTTTAATCTTGTTTTTAATATGTAACGATTTTGCCATGGAACACACTTTTTTAAATAATTTAGAATAAGATTTAACATAATTAATAAATGTTTCACTATGGTTATACGTTTTCTCACTATAAAGTTCATATAACCTTTGTCTACTCTTATGAATTCCCACAGTCGCCCAATCCTTAATGACAAGAAACTCCTGGAATTGACTGTTCTAGAAGTAAATATATCTTTGAACTCACTCTGTATAACATTAAAAAAATTCTCATATAGTAAATTGGGCTTATTACTTACTATGTTTTAAATATTTAAGTTTTGTTATTGTATTACTTCTGAACTTTTCTATACGACTAATTGTCATCGGTATACAAACAATTTTTTTATTTTTATCATTTTTTTTTTACCAAGGTGAAAGGAAGCCAACTGTCCGCAATGATCTGAACTTAACATATTAATTATTGATTTTTTACAAGGCACAGAGTTTGTAAAAATATTATCAATGCAAGTAGCGGTACAATGAGTGATTCTTGTTGGCTCTAGAAATAGATTGTCTAGGTTATATGAATTAAGTAGTGACCTGAATCTAGTGCAAATGGTGGAATTTTCTAGTAAATTAATATTAAAATCACCACATACAACTATTAATTTCTTAGACCCAGATAACTTTACAAGTACTTGTTCTAAAATTATTTCAAAGTGTTCATATAACCCAGAGGGAGGTCTGTATACACTTACAACAATGAAATGCTCTAGCTCAGCACAGGCCATTTCAATAGTCTGCTCAACAGAGAGGCTCACAATATCTTTACGTTCTTTAAATTTATAAGACTTATTCAAAATTATTAAAGAGCCACCGCGAATAGTTTTTTCTCTATTGAACATACTAGCAACTTGGTGATTATTAAAATTAAAAATAGCCTCAGAGCTTCGAAGCCAGTGCTCTGTAATACAACCCCCATTTCCCATTAAGACACTTTCGTTCCCCACTTTCCGCTGAATTTTGGAGGCATTGCGAGTTGAGCAGCGAAACTCAAACCAAAACTCATTTAACCAAACAAAAACTCATTTCATTTTGGTCGAGAACTAACCAAAACAATATATAATCGGCTAGGTGCTCTAAATTGCTATCTCGATTTGCATTTATATTGACTTTTCTACACTACAAAAAAAAAGCAAAAAAATAAAAACATAAGGACCGTATGCACGTTGCTTGTGAATTCAAATCCCATTCACGGGAATTAATCATTCTTCTTTCTCCAATTTGGCAAAAAAAGTGCGACGTCAGGTTTTGAATTTTGTTCTTGTTAGGTTTTGTTTCAAATAATAAGTACGAGAGAGCTTCACGCCGTATACCGCACATAGCAGAATTTTTAGAGGGAACCTGGGAAACTAGTGTTAAGACACTCCGTTCCCATTAAGATACTTCCATTTTCCACTTTTCACTGAGTTCTGAAGGCATTGCAGGGTTAATTGACGAAACTACACTACTACAACACGCACGCTTTGCCTCGTTACCAGATCGAGGAAATGAAAATATCAAATATCTTATTTTGTCAATTGGAAATCGAACCCACAACCTGTCTCGGCCCGTTACAGTCGTACGCTTGTGTCTCTGCGCCACACTTAGCCTCTCTGTTATTGTTATGAAAATCTTATTTTAATTCTGATAGCGCTACAGAATTTACAGTCAAGATTTTGTTCCTAGGTTATTAAAATATAAGTCTGGAGTAAAGAATTCATCCTTTCATTATATTTCACCCACGTTTAGATTTTTTTATATTATTTTTATATAAATATAGTAAAATTCAGAAGATAAGTGGAGAAACTTGAAATTAATTTGTATTTTCAAAACAACTTTATGAGTAACAAACAATAACTTCGCTTGTTGAATTATGATTTGGGTAAGGAATACAGTTCTTAGTGGGCAGACGGTGCTAAAATATTATTTTATGTTTAATTTCTATTCATAAAATTAAAAAATCTAAATGAAAAAACTAAATTGGGTCGAAAAGTTTATTGGCTTGAAGATAGACCTGTCAGTCATCATTAAAGGGAATTAGAACGTAGTCTCTATTTTCTTTTTATTTACTTGTTTTTCCTTTAATATAAATAGTGGCCGTTGTGGGCGAGGCGAGTCGTGGCGCAGGGGCACAAAGTGTGACTGACAGCCACGACCGGCTTAACCGACCAGCAAAGTGCGGCGTTGAGTTCCGCCACTCAACACGCAATGGCACGCACGAACTTGGTGGAAAGTGGGGAACGGAGTGTCTTAACACTAGGTTCCCTCTGCCTACCCTGCTGTGTACGGGATACAGCGTGAAGCTGACTTATTTATTTATTGTGAAATGTAAAAAAAAATCCTACGTCTAAACTATTGAGGTATCTTGATTAATTTCTTTAGGTTTAAAATATTTTACCCTGTATGCTGTTCCCGTAAAAGGAGCGCAGACGCTTCCACCATGTATTTTACATTTCTTTAAAAAAAATGTTATTAAAAAAACAAAATCCGATTATATTCAAATAAAATTTAAATCCACATTAAAGTGGAACGACAAATCGGCTGAATCGTTCTAACAGAGCATGTTGCGGACATTCAATTAGGTCTTAAAAGCTCCCACATCTGCATGTTGCCACAGAGAGAGGACGTTTTTAATTTTTATGTTTGCTAAATACGATTTACTTGTCGCATGACAATTGTGAACACAACTAGTAATATACTTTTTTTTAACATTTTGAAGTGTTATTCCACACTCAGGAAAGAAAAATACTTATTTAGTTATAAATAAAATATTTGAACGTAGCGGGACTCGAAACCGCCCCTTCTGGGAACCGACCAGACCGCTATGACCACTAAGCCATACGTTCTCATCAAGCTACGTCGAAATTTTTATACGCTTGTTACAACTTATTTATGTTGTTAACATCTCTGTAAGGAGATTTATACAAATTTTCGCTACCCAGAGATAATTACCACGAATTATCGTCTGGCAAGAGAGAAAGCTATTTATTAAATATTTTAAACATTTTTAAAGCGTTAAATCACACTTAGGAAAGATAAATAACTTATTTAGAAAACGTATAACAATTTATTATAAAAGTTTATTTATTTTGAGGCCAGTCGTGGCGCAGCGGCACAAAGTGTGACTGTAAAACCGACACTCTAAGCCATACGTTCTCATCAAGCTACGTCGAAATTTTTATACGCTTAACTTGCTATGCTATGAAAACTATTCTATAAAATTTATTTATGTTGTTAGCATTGTTTATATTTTGTATAAATGGGTAAATATTATACTTATTTTGATAAGAATAATCCTTATCAAATAAAATGAGTATAACAGTCATCTTTAGCATTTCATCTAAATTGAAATTATACTTTATTGTACATCATTATAAGAAACACTTTAGGAGACACTGATTCAAAAAGACCTGGCCTACCAGCATTGGCGTAGGAGGAGCGGACCGAGTGGGCCGGGCCCACCAGCGGTGCCCACTCCAAAAGTTTTACTTACAAAAAATTTGCCTCGAAAAATAAAAAATAAACACATTAATTTCACAAATATGTTTAATAAATATTCGTATAGCTTAAGCGGGCGAAGTCGCGTGAATACGCTAGTATTACTAAAGATTTCATATTTTATTTTAAAATTGGAGATTTGTTAATAAATTACGAAAGCTAAATAGATAAATATTTAATTATAGAAACCTTGTTTTTCATAAGAGGCCCGCCACTCAACACGCAATATCTCGAAAGTTTGTTCGGAAAATGAGAAACGGGCTGCCTGAACTACTAGGTTTCCTTTGGCTCCTACGTTGCGGAAAAAACCATGAAGCTGTTTCTTTCAGCTTTACAGTGTATCTCACATGTATTAGGGTAGGCAGAGGGAGCCTAGTGTTAAGACACTCCGTTCCTCACTTTCCGCTGAATTCTCGAGCCACGATGGTCTCAGGTGTATTCCTACTCACATAAAAGACATTAAATTTATAATAACGTGATAGAAGGTTTTTTTTTTAATTTTACTAAGGCTAAGCAAGAGTTGAGACAAAAAATGTTCAAGTAAAAGCTTATAGCTTAGTATAAGAATGTATCGCTATATTTAGCTACTTGCTTTAGAAAATATTTAAAACTCTCTTACATAAAATTTTAAAAGGTAAATCTTAAATTCCTATAAATAATATTAAATTAGCCGTCATGGTGCAGGAGTACAGCATTAAACTGTAAACACGACGAGTGTGAGTTCTATTCGCATTCGAGGGCAATGAGATATTTTTATATCTTCGTTTTGGTAAACAAAAAATAAAGCGACGCATAGAGTTTCGCCACTCAACACCCAAGTTTCAAAATATTATATGTGTAAGCGAAAATTAAATTAAACGTTTTAATAAATTGCATTGACACATTTGTGGGTTTTGTTAGTGGTTACCGATGATTTTTAATTCTGTAAACATCCACACTAAATGATATTGATATTGGTTGTTTTACAATTGTGGGCTCACTTGTGACATTTTATAAATTATTTTATTTATGTTTAGGTACCTTATAGGATCACTTTGTTGTCCGTCTGTCTGACTGTCAAGACCATTTATCTCGAGATCGCGTGGAGGTATCAAGCTTAAAGTAATATCAAATATTGAACTCTACATATACATACTCTGCATTTTGTATCATGCATTTGCAATCCACCGCGTAACCAAAATCTATATATAGAGTAGGGTTAAAATTTGGCACGAAATAAAAAACTTACAATATAAATAAAGATGAACATCCGATATCCGATACGATGGAGGCCAGTCGTGGCGCAGGGGCACAAAGTGTGTCTGTAAAACCGACTGGTTGTGGGTTCGATCCCCACTCGAGGAGATCAAATATTTACTTAAATTTATATTTCCATTTCTTCGCCGTTTCCTACTCTCTGCCGAATTCTGGAGGCCTTGCGTGTTGAGTGGCAGAACTCAACGCTGCCGGTATGTCTTGACACTCAACAAAATGATTTTAGCTATAAGTTGCATATTTTCATAACAGTACTGTGGCCCTGTGTGGCTATTTTAATAAACAAAATAGGAGGCCATTTATGGTGAACTAGTAAGTTTTAATAGTTTTAGTTCAACGCCCACGCGGTCTATTGTTATTAGGTTTCCGTTTCAAAAGCACGATACGTGAATAAATCACCTGCCGCTATATTGTATGGTATAGTATCGTGTTTGTTAAGAATTACAGTAGTTTATTTAGGAATTTTGCAATTTGTGAAGTTTTATTGACATTGTCTGATAAGCTTTGTATAGTCAGCTTACAGAAATTGTTTTTTAAATATTTGTATAAACTAGTTTTATATCAGCATGTGGTGTTAACGTCGGTCGGTCGGTCGTGGGTTTGATTCCTACTAGGGGAATGATTTTTTTTGGCATGCATTTAGATACTAGTCTCAAATCGTCTTGTCATTCCGTTTTCATTAACATATTTCGGTTCCCCACTGTCCGCTGAAGTCTGTAGGCATTTCGGATTTCAACAGTTTGTCTCGTTACCAGAGCGAGAAAATGCAAATATTAAATATTTGATTTCCTCGTACGGGATTCGAACCCATTACGTGCCGCCGTGTGCTCTTACATTACGACAACGACATGAATGAAGAATGAAATTAAATAATAAAAACTGAAATATTTCCATGGAACAAGACAAAGCGCGGAGTTGAATTTGACACTCAACAAGCAGTAAAACCGTTCAACATGGCTGTCTTACATATAATAATGTCTCAAAAATTGGGGAACGTCAACAGGTTTCCTCTATCTACCGGAAAGAATCGTAAAGTTCAGGATAAAAAAGGCATACATTTAGTATAGTCAGCAGAAAAAATCTTAAGTGATTATTTGAACTTTATTATGAAAAATTACGCAAAATTTAATCGTATATTAATAGCTAATTCTAAATAAATGATTAATAATACTATGTGTGGATGTGACATATGAAATGAGATGACTCTACTACTACTATTTGACAGTTGATTAGAAACCGTTATCTCCTTTGTTGTAGACAGTATCTGTTAGACGATAGCTTCTACTTATCGACTTAAGTTATTAATCTTCCCATTCACGACATTTAGCTTTTGTAAGGATATTGTGTGTTATGATATAAATGTTTCATAATATCCTTTTACAAAAGAAACATTAATTGAGGCGTTCCCGAAAATTATTATAATGAAGCAAAAACTACAAAGTAAATGACAGTGTGTCGACTTAAAGCCCTTTGGGACATAATACAAGCTTTGTAGTGAGTTAATTAAAAATTTACGTATTTTTTTAGCTTCACGCTGTAACGCAAAATAGAAAGGTAGGCAGAGGAACCCTGGGAACTTAATATTAAGACAGTTCGTTCCCATTAGGATGCTGTTCCATTCTTTCTGCCAATTCTTCAGCGAAACGCCACACCGCGCCGTACACGCGAAGAAATATTAAATATTTATTACTCTCGAATGGGAATCGAATCCACTACTGTCCCGTTAACAGCCGCATGCTTGTGCGCTACGACGGCCTTAATTCTATTTGATTGTATTTATATGTGTTTACTTATATTTTATGTAGTAAGTGGAATACCACTCTTAATTTGAAGCCAAATTTTCTGACATTGTGTGTAGTATATCGGAACTGAACGCCGCGTTTTATTTTAAAAGTCCAGACAAGTGACAGCTTAAATATAATTATTATTTTCCATTTTATTTTTTATTTTTTTTATTGGGGTAAAAAACAGTATACCAAAATATAATAATGTAACACCAACACCATCTACCACAGATTACAACATATTACATTGTTGTTTTATATTGAGTGAATATCGAATCGAGGCCAGTCGTGGCGCAGCACGAAGTGTGACTGTAAAACCGACTGCTTGTGAGTTCGATCCCCACTCGAGGAGATGAAATATTTATTTAAATTTATATTTTCATTTCTTTGCTCTGGTGTCGAGGTTAAGCGCGGCGTTGAGTTCTGCCACTAAATACGCAATGCCTCCAGAATTCGGTAGAAAGTGGGGAACGGAGTGTCCTAACACTAGGCTCCCCCTGCCTACCCTGCTGTGTACAGCTACAGCGTGATACAGCGTGAAGCTGATTTAATATCGTATCCACGATAATATTGTTTACACTATCACAATAATTTATAACAATAAAACTTATATGAAATAATATATATAGATTATTTATTTTTAGAAATTTCGTAATTAAGTTAGTTGCAAAAACAATATATTAGAAGGATGTATGGGAGAAGTGGCATGAAAGAGCCAGGTTATGAAAGAGCCACCTGCAATATTATAGTAGTTTAGGAACGGGCTCGATAGAATATTTTATTTTTAAATGGCAACACAGATTTCCCAACACCCACAAAAAATTTACACATCTTCGGAACCAACGGACGCCGATATGTCGAGTTGAAGTTTTTGGCACTCAAAAGTAACTTTTTTACCTCATTTGAGTTGTTTTTTAGTATTTCATTGTAAACAAATATAGGTACTTGGATTGTGGATCGAGTTTATGTATATATTTGGCCTTGTAACTGGATTAAAACTGAATTTCAAAAGTTTTGATATCGTTGTGATTTTGAAGGTTATATTTTTTTAAAGAATAAGTTATGAAAGAGCCGCGTCGATGGGCCTTGAAAGAGATGGCTCTTGGCCTTGAAAAAGATCTCATAATTTAATTATGTTGTTTTTGAGAAGATATTAATAATTTATTATTTAGTTTAATTTTCGTGATTTTTATTAATAAAAGAACTATCCGCCTCTAAAAAATAAAAAAAAGAATATAAATAAAATAATATAATATGATTGGTTTAAATAATATGAGATTGTTAGAATTATTTGCTTAAAATGATTAAAAAAACATTACTTTTTAATAAGGATTATTAAATTGTTTTTATTTAATAGTGCATTGTTATTATTAAGCATAATTTTTACTATTACATCTCATAATATAAGATTGGCTCTTTCAATACCGAAATGTTATGAAAGAGCCAAATGACACATTTTTTTAAAAATAATATTTTATTGCTTTTTTATTGTATTTAAAGCTTATTTCGTATGAAATTGTTTAGTTTAATAAATGAATAATAATTTGAGAGAGAAAAAACTTAATTTCTTTAATTAAAAGTATATTTTCTTGCTTCGTTTAGTAAACTGGCTCTTTCATGCCACCTCTCCCATACTTGTAGATACTTAACAAAGTTCGTCGTTTGGCGATCATAACATTCAATATTAAATTCTATGTGTATATTTTGATATATTATTTAATACATGGATTACTTCACTGATCTGATTAATTAATTATTTTCATTTTCTGCCTAATAAGGAACGATGGGTCAACCTTCGATTACCAATGGGGGAAATTATTAAATTTAAAATATTAGTTTCTTTCTATAAGAAATTAAATTAAATCAGTTTCACGCTGTATCTCACAAAAAGCAGGGTGGGTAGAGAGAACCTAGTGTTAAGACACACCTTTGTCGCCCACTTTCCGCAGAGGTCTGGAGGCATTGCGTGTTGAGTGGCAGATATCGAACCCACAACCACCCGCCACGACTGGCCTCTTTATATTATTTAATACATTAATTACTTCACTAATCAGATTAATTATTTTCATTTACTGCCTAATAAGGAACGATGGTTCAACATTCGATTACCAGTGGGGGAAAATATTAAATTTAAAATATTTGTTTCTTTCTCTAGCTTATTAAAACAAAATATTATAAACTTTCTCACTCGTTTTTTAATACCTAAAAATATGTATGAGTTTATAAGCTCATCCTTCATTCGCTCATTACATACAGTCGCTCACTCATACTGACATTGACTAATACAATCTCGTGTGCACGTCCTTGTTACGAGAGCCACCGCACCGGCGAGAGTGACGTGTTGGGAGTCTGTTCACTAAGTGCGGCCTTACATTATACGACATTGAATACCCATAATCATCTAAATTACTTATAATAATTTCTACTAAGGTATTAATAAGCTATTTTTTCTGTAGCGTCACGCTTTATGGTGCACACAGCAGGGTAAGCAGAGGGAACCTAGTACTAGGATACTCCGTTTAACATTTTCCGCCGTTTGAAGGCTTTGCATGTTGTGTGGCGGAACTCAACGCCACGCTTAGCCTCTACACCAGAGCGAAAAAATGAAATTATACATTTAAATAAATATTTCATTTCCTCGAGCAGGAATCGAACCCACTTATGCCCCTGCGCGACGACTGACCTCGTAAGCAACAAAACTAAGATATTATCTTATAAAAATACAAAACAAATTTATAAAGTCAAAGTACCTTAAGATCAAGACAAATTTAAAACTTGTAATCACGTTGCTTAAGTTTGCAACTTTCTATTTAAAGAGTCGCGTGACATTTTGAACTTTATTCAATTATATAACAACTCGTGAAGTAGGCTGATGGTTGTAGGTTCGATTTCCATTCAGGGAATAAATTGTTATCATTTCCTCTATCTATATGATAACAAGAAAAACATGCAATCTCTCGAAAATTGAGCGCAGAGTAGGGACGGAGCGTCTTCACTCTATTTTTCTCTACCTACTCTCCTATATGCGGGATGCAACTTTAAAATTTTTGACCTATCTTCATATCACAAATATGCGGGCGTATGCTCTTATTTCGTATGAAACAAACTACAAATATAAGCTTGTAATGTAGAACGAAGCTAAAAAAATCTATGATTTATTTATATGATATACTTTTTAAATGAAACTATTTTATTTTGTCCGTGGTCACGGGTAGTCTACCCGTGACCACGGACTACTGCAAAGTGTTCGAAACGTCGGGTTTCCAAAAATGTATAAAAATACTAAATATACGCGATTAATCCGGTTAAAATAGTTTCATTTAAAATGTGTAATAATCGTAAAAATCAAAGAACTTATTATGATATACTTTTTATTACCATTTCTGGTATAACAAAAAGCTGACTATACAAACCGCGCTGCAAGGCCTAATCTCTTACATGTCCGGTACGCTTTAGACTCACCTTTCTTGTCCTTCAACATGAGTTGGGCTTAAAAGCTTTGATCGCAAGTGACATCTCATTTTCAAAATCATTTTGTAATAAGATATATATAAATATATTTTGAGACCAGTCGTGGCGCAGGGGCACGAAGTGTGACTGTAAAACCGACTGGTTGTGGGTTCGATCTACACTCAAGGAGATATTTAAATTTATATTTCAATTTCTTCGCTCTGGCGTTACGGCAAAGCGCGGCGTTGGATTCCGCCACTCAACACGCAATGTCTCCAGAATTCGGCAGAAAGTAGGGAATGGAGTGTCTTAACACTAGGTTTTCCAGCCTACCCTGCTGTGTGTGATACAGCATGAAGCTTATTTTATTTATTTTATATAAATATATATTATTTTACCTATTATTTTATTTAATTCTCAACCATTTTATAGAAAAGTACCAATCGTATTTTTTACATTTTTAAAGTGTTATCCCACACTTGAGAAAGAAAAATACTTATTTAGAAAACGTATAAGTACCAAAAGTATTAAAAAAAATTATCTTTGTCTATAATTATCTACCGGATCACGTAGGGAAAGTAGAGAATATTAATAAAAGACATAATTATTCCTTTGATTCTGTACTCTATGCAAACTCTTTAATCTAACGAAATAAAAGAAAAGGAAAACATTTTAATTATAAATATTTCAAATCAAAGCCACAACCATCGCTTGAACATTCAGACTATTACACGAACCAGCTTATAAATCCATACCTCCATACCTATATTATAAATTCGAAAGTAACTCTGTCTGTCTGTCTGTCTGTCTGTCTGTCTGTCTGTCTGTGCCGCAATCAGGGCCAAACCGCTAATTCAATTGTAATAAAATACTCATACAGAGATACTTGAGGGTCTTCGGATGAACATAGGTTACTTTTTTTTCTCATATTTGTAATATTGTCGATATATACTAATATATTAAAATACTTTTCAATTTGACAGGCAATTTATTCCGCCATGTTAATAACAACCGACCGTTGCTAAGCAACGGTTTGCAAAGTTTATTTGTTGTTATAAGCAAACGTCACCCAAAATGAGCTTGCTTAACGCATACATGGCGTGCGCCGACTCAACCTTATGAGATACATAAAAATAATGTTTTACAAAAATATTGTCCTTTAAATCATGTTTAAAAAAGTCCGCGATACACATACCACATTTATCTCTGAAGCTTGAGCAAAGTAACACAGTAACAACAAGTAACCATTTTAATTAATTTACTTTATATTTATCGGGTTTTTGTTGTATGTATTTTCTATAATTTGATATTGATCCTTATGAAAATGAATATAATAGTACTTTTAGCATTTCATCTAGATTGAAATTATAGTTCACTGTATAACATTCTAATAAATAATTAAGGAGATGTCACTGATTCGAAATAACAGAGGCAGATGACTTCGACGGTTTTGTAAATTTTCATACATTTTAGAACTACTGTTAATTTTTATGTAATTATTTGCTGTTTATAATTAATTTATACTTTTCTTTGGTTCTTCGCTTATTCGAGGAGCAGATTAGTTAGATTTTCATAAATTTCTTGGTGTGGTGTAAGTTGCGGCCCTGCGCGGCATCGGTGTAATATTATTTAAGTATTAAGGAGAGAATTGTTGGTTATTTCATCTTGGTTGGATGGTTATCTATACCGTTGTTATACACTTAATAAATTGTGGTTTTAGTTTTCTGGGATTTTATTTGATATTGCTCGCAAAACTTATCATATTTGATATATGTAGAAAGGACTTTAGTTATTTCATATAGTATCTATGTACGCGCGCAAGGAAAACGAGTAAAAATATTTTTCCCGGGTAAATCAGTAAAATCGATCACTGAAAGTCCAATAAAAATTTGTTCAGTTATTCTGGATATTAGCTCGGGGAAATAGAAGGACAGAAAGAGATAAATTATTAATAATGTAGCTGGTTTTGTTTAGTTTTTTTATTAATATTTTACTAATTACGTTTACTTATATTTTTTTAATTTAAATTAGTTACATATTTTCACAAACAATTTCCTAAATATATCTATAAGCATTCGTAAAGTTTAAGCGGGCGAAGCCGCGTCCGGGTCCGCTAATAATAAATAAAAATAAGAAATTAGAGTAAGTTTTTTTTTACTCAGATATAGTGAGGAGATTTCTTAATTAAAACCTTAGCCATACGGACCTGGATGTTTATCCAACAAATATATTTTTAATTAATTTAAAAGTGAAGGCCACGAGCATGTGACTATCAACGCGACGGTTGTGGGTTCACAGTCATCGGAATAAAATATTTAATATTTTCATTTTCTCGTTCTGGTAACGGAGCAAAACGTGGCGTTGAGTTCCGCCACTTATCTCATAATATCATGTTAATTAAGCGAAAAGTAGGTAACTTAAATGTCCTAATAGGAACGGAGTATCTTAACACTAACCAGGTTCTTTCTAACTACATTCATTATGTATAAATGTGAATCAATTCAATTAGTATCAAATAAAATAAAATGAAAAACAGAAAATAACGAAACTTTTAATTTCCAGAGCGTAGTTTTCCGAGTGATGCATCACCCTTACGTCGTCGGCTTCGAGCAGTGCGTGTCCTTCGACGCGTTCGCCAGCGCCCGGCTCGAGGTCGCGTACAACGTGTTCTGTTTGTGCGCGATGTACTTCGTGCCGCTGCTGGTGATCACCGTGTGCTACGTGTGCATATTCTGTGAGATACGGAGGAGCAGCGATGAGCTTACTGGTGAGTAAGGCTTTACATTTTGACATTTAGAAGAGCAGCTGTTGAGTGTCTTGCCGGCTCTTCTCAGCAGAACTGCCTTCCGAACAGGTGGTAGCTTTTCTTGTTTATATGTTCATATGACTGCCTTCTTGGTATTCTGCCCGAATCGACGTGAAATTCAACGCTGCTTTGTACTGTGAGATTGGTGTAATGAAAATAGTTAATACTAGCGGCTCGCCCACGGCTTCGCCCGTTTAAAATACATGATTATTGATTTAATAAGCACAATTGATTGACAACCATAATGACTTCTAAAATGATTGTTTTACGACATTATCGTCAAAGATTTTTTGATTGTTTTCAATAAAAAAATACGACCATTGTTGATATTTGATATTTATCTCTATATATAATAAGACACTAAAAATTTTTTGTCTGTACATTTAGTAATTTTGACTGAAATGGATAGAGGGACACTTAAAAAGAATAATAGAAAGCAAAAAGATTTTTTTTGAATTTCTTGTCTGTCTGTCTGTCTGTCTGTCGACATATTTCTGTCTGCATTTTTCTCTGAAAGTACTGAACCGATTTACTTGAAAATACGGCGAAGCCGTGGGCGAGCCGCTAGTAAAATATAAATAAAGCTAATTATTTATGACACGTATATATTTTTGTAACTTTATGTTCTTTTTACCTATATAATATACTCTGTTAAATGTGCTGATGTCAGTGAATAATTTAATTTACTCATTCAGAAACAGCCTTAAATGTTAAATTATTGATTTGAAGGATTCATTATATTCTTTATAAAATAAATGTAATAATTGCATATTAACTCCTGTACAGTTTTTAAATTATTTACATATATTATATGAACGAACCAACCAAAAAATCTTTGTATTTACTTGATATTTCTTTCAAGATCGTTCTTTATCTCTGTGTTGAATTAATTACGACTTAAACTTAACTGTTATGATTTATGAAGGTAATCTCCACTAACAATTCAATTTTGTTTACTTTATTGTATATTAAAGTATAATAGTGAAGTAAGTATAATAGTGCTTCAAAAATATATATTTTTATCAACATTCATATAACCCAGACGTTTCGAACGTCATTCTTTAGCCAGGGTCATACCAGCGCGATTGCTATATAATATTCGCAGGCAAGCTAATGCCTTGAGTTCATTCAAATGACGATAACTTTTTTTTTAATGAACTGATTTTGATGAACCAAACTTTAGTACTTAAGTTGAGTTAAAATAAAACAATTGGTGAAATTTTCAAGTAAATCGGTTCAGTACTTTCAGAGAAAAATGCAGACAGAAATATGTTGACAGACAGACAGACAGACAGACAGACAGGCAGACAGACAGACAGACAAGAAATTCAAAAAAAATTTTTTTGCTTTCTATTATTCTTTTTAAGTGTCCCTCTATCCATTTCAGTCAAAATTACTAAATGTACAGACAAAATATTTTTACTGTCTTATTATATATAGAGATAGAGAAGAGATAAGGAAAATATTTCTCGCGAGTCGGTTGAACCTACAATCGTGTTTTCAGTCAGGCGCTGTACCACCGCGTCACGATGACGTGCTGCATACAATTTAGAAAACAAATGTTTTTTTTAATACTTAACTTTCATGATTTCCTGCAACCTAACATAACATATATTTTAACATCACACTGTATCTTGAGCAAGACATGATAGGATAGGCTAACTAGTGTTATGACACTTCGTTCACATTAAGACACTTCCTTCGCCCACTAGCTGCCGAATTCTCGAGGCATTGCGTGTTGAGTGGCGGAACTCAACGCCACACTTTGCCTCGTTACCAAAGCATCGACATGAAAATATAAAATATTTTATTTCCCCAAGTAGTAATCGAATGCACAACCTGTCGCGTTTACAGTTGCATGCTTGTGTACCTGAGTGGAAGTGTCAGCACCACTTTAAATGAAACCACAGTTTTAACTACTCTATAAAAGCCTAATACAATTAAAAAAATCCCATAAATAAAAAAGTTATTTTTTCAAACAAACTAAATAATAAAATTATTGTTGTAATATAAAACGCCATTTGTCAAGAACGACGCACGCACACATAAACCTATCAAGGGGAAACCGCCGCAAACGCCTCATTCCGAAGTAGAGTCGTAGGTATTGGCGGCAAAGTTCAAACCTTCAGTAGTATTTTTGTAGTAGTATGTGTTTACGTTATTAGTTTCTATGCGTAACTGCGTCATACCAAATACAGGTATGGATAAACATCGTGACATGAAAAAAATCCTACGTGTAAACTGATGAGGTATCTTAATTAATTTCTTTAGGTATGGGTTTAAAATATTTTACCATATATGTTATTCCCTTAAAAGGAGCGCTGACACTTCCATCCTGTATATGGTTAACATTCGTTTATACAAGATAAAACACCGTTTTCATCGAAAATTATACTAAAAATTAATTATGAAACAAAATAAATGTCTATCAGCTTCACGCTGTATCCCGCACACAGCAGGGTAGGCAGAGGGAACCTAGTGCTAAGACACTCCGTTCCCCACTTTCTGCCGAATTCTGAAGCCATTGCGTGCTGAGTAGTGAAACTCAACGCCGCGCTTAACCTCGACACCAGAGCGAAGAAAATGGAAATATAAATTTAAGTAAATATTTCATCTCCTCGTGTGAGGATCGAACCTATAACCAGTCGGTTATACAGTCACACCTCGTGCCGCTGCGCCACGACTGGCCTCCCAGATTTAATTTGATTTATAAATGTCCATTATAATAAAAGCTTTGCTTTGCTAAAAATTACCGAGCTTTGTTTAAAGTGGCTGCTCCTACTGGCTATCTCATTCTCTATCAATGGGTTTAGCTCTACTTTCTAGGGTAAGCTCAGTCATAAACCCACCCAGCATCCCTCAAAATGAATCGCCCTATTGCGACTGTCGAAGCTGCTAGCATATTTGGAGGCCGTTTCGCTATCCGCAACACACAGAGGCACAGAACAGTGTTCCTAGGAATCCTCACCAAAAGCCCACAATATTGCGATACTCAAGAATGAATTTATAAGTACTATTAAGCCTAGTTCTTGTGGTCAAGACGGTGGTGAGACGTCACTTTTTGATTTTTGTTAATAATTTGAGGCCAGTTGTGGCGCAGGGGCACAAATATGTGACTGTAAACGCGACAGGAGGAAAGGAAATATTAATTAAATCAGCTTCACGCTGTATCCCGCGCATAGCAGGCCCTCTGCCTACAGAGGGAACCTAGTGTTAAGACACTCCGTTCTCCACTTTCTGCCAAATTCTAGAGGTATTGCGTGATGAGTGGCAGAACCCAACGCCGCGCTTAACCTTGACACCAGAGCGAAGAAATTGAAATATAAATTTAAGTAAATATTTCATCTCCACGAGTGGGGATTGAACCCACATAATAATTGAAATTTATATTATCATTTTTTCGCTCTGGTGTGGAGGCAAAGCTCGTCGTTGAGTTCCACCACTCAACACGCAATGAATTCGGTGGAAAATATGGAACGGAATGCCTTAAAGCTAGGTTCATGCCTACACTATTGTGTGCGTATGTTTAATAAATTTAAAAAATAGGTGACTCGTCCAAGTAGACCTTATAAAAGTTACAGAAAAACATGTGACCTTATAAGAAGTACAAATATAAGTTTGTAATGTGTTTTTTTCTGTGAAATACTTAAAAGTAAACTTTTCGCAATTTTTCCTGTAGGTTTTGATTCTCTTGCGAGTTTAGAAAATTTGCGGTATAAACGTCTGTATCTTTTGATTATGTTGTCTTAGAAGTTTGATTTTTTCACAGCTCCACGTATGTGTAGCTGATATAGCTGATGAGAATTTGATATAAATTTCAGCTTGATACCTCCAAGCATTCCTGACAAAAAATATCTTGACGGACAATAAAGTAATCCTATAGGTTTTTGTTTTTTCCTTTCGAGATACGGAAATCTAAAAATACTAAACTTCCTCGTTGGCGACGAACGCTTGGTCACGTTGTGATCTTATTTTTTATCATTAATAACTAAGATATTTCACTACGCTATGAAGTGCGATAATTCGTGATTCGGTAAAGGTAATAAAAAAAATTGCTTCCAATATGGAAGCTAACGAAAAGAAAAAAAACAAACTAACTTACGTGGCCATGGGCGCGTGGAGCGCCCACGCTAGGAATAAACTTTAAAGCTCTAGTATTTTAACCTACTGAATACAATTTCGTTTTAACATTCCGGTTTTTCTAAAAATAAAGACGTATTTTCTTAATAATGTTATGTTTAGACTTTGACGATATAGTGGCATTGAGTTGTTGTGGGTTTAATCTAAGATGGGAGTATTCCTTTTTTGTGTAGTTATCATACTTACTCGTGTTAAAAGAAACAATTGTTGTGATCTTGTTAGGTTAGGTTAAATAAATAAATATCACGCTGTTAAGTAATATTTTTGTAAAAATACATGAGAGCACTTATCTAAGATATTAAAACCTTTGAGTACAATACCTCTTTTTAGATATTGTCCATGTATGAACAATAATAAGAGTGGCATAGAATAAAAAATATTTTTGGGATTTTGATTTGGATTTTCTTATTGGATGGCAGATTTCGACAGAAGCAACCATTAATTTTTTTACTGTTTCATTTAAAAAAAAGTAATCTTGTTTTTTTTAAGTCATAATATTTGGGCAATAAATTGACATTTTCAAAATTTATATAAAGTTGTAAAATTGAAGAAAGCACCAAACCATTTCTTGTGAAAATGTGATGTAAATTGCTTCAAACAAGGCTCTTAGCTGATGGCAAAGTACATGTTGATTTTTATACGATTTTGCGAACGGGGTTTATTTTATAGAAAGAGGTAGCTTCAAACTTTTTCCCGCATACTAATGTAGGCAGAGCGAACTTTGTGTTAGCACATTCCATTTTTGGCCCACCTATCAAGAATATCGTGTTAAATGACGAAATTGAGCACCACGCGTCATCTACCAGAGTGAGGAATAAAAAACTAATTTAAATATATTTTATTCGTCCAAATGGGACTTGAACCACAACCACATTTACAGTAAGACACTGTTTTACTGTGCCACGATGGCGCATTAAATTTTTTGTATAAAAATTTTATACTTATTCATTTATAACACTGATATAATAAAAAAACAAACTTTCGTCTATTGTGTAAGTCTGCTTTTGTGAACAGAACGAATTATGGCTTTGAGTAAATTCTGTTCTATTTGACCTCTCGAAGAAAGGAAATTATTATTATAATTTTTGGTTACTTTTTACAGCAATAATATATGTGAAAATCAAGAACCACGCAGACAAAACTACGCGGAAATCTAGTTACTTTATGACGAGGAAAGAGTGGCTTGCAGAGAGCGTAGCGTTTGGCACTCATTCTCTCTCTCTCTCTTTCTCTCTCTAGCTAATCTGCTACGAATAAAGCGTGAAGCTATGCAAATACCCTCAGTATTTCAAAGGAAATCTAGAGTAATTAAATCAACATAAGATTTTGTTAGCTGACTTCGTTAAATAATAAAAGTAAAATAATAAAATTATATACGAAATATAGCGGATCTATACGTAATATATTTCAAATAATTCTTTTAATTAAGATTATATAGTGTGTTTTCGCCATTTTGGTTAATTTACGTGTTTGACTGAAAACAGTAGCTGCAGCTGCGAATCTTATATAATCAAGTTGCTTTACACCTTTTGTCGAATGTATTAATATGCAGAAGAAACCTTGTGTTAAGAGACTATGTTCTCCACTTTCCATCCATATTTAAAAAGATTGTGTATTGAGTGCCTCATGCTTTCCCATTGACACATAGAGACGGATGGATATACTAGTTCTTTAAGTTTGTCATGTATTAAATATAATATATTATAACTTTTAATTAATATATTTCCGTTCTCCAACTTCCGCTGTATTCTGGAGGGATTACGTCTTGAATGGCGGAACTCAATGCCGTTCTTTGCCTCGTTACCAGAGCAAGAAAAATAAAATATTAAATATTTCATTTCCTCGAGTGGGAATCGAAGCTACAACCTGTCGGGTTTACAGTCGCACGCTTACTCTAGGAGAACAATGAACAAATATTAAAGACCAGCGCTAGGAAGCACTGGTCTTTAATATTTATTACATACTAGCGGCTCGCCCACGGCTTCGCCCGTTTAAAATACAGGATTATTGATTTAATATGCACAATTGATTGACAACTATAATGACTTCTAATATGATTTTTTTACGACATTATCGTCAAAGATTTTTTGATTGTTTTAAATAAAAAAATACGACCATTGTTGATATTTGATATTTATAAAATATACATAAAGCTAATTATTTATTACACGTATATATTTTTGTAACTTTATGTTCTTTTTACCTATATAATATACTCTGTTAAATGTGCTGATGTCAGTGAATAATTTAATTTACTCATTCAGAAACAGCCTTAAATGTTAAATTATTGATTTGAAGGATTCATAATATTCTTTATAAAATAACTGTAATAATTGCATATTAACTCCTGTACAGTTTTTAAATTAGTTACATATATTATATGAACGAACCAACCAGTAAATACAAAGATAAAGTCATGTAAATGTCAAGTAAATACAAAGATTTTTATCTTTGTATTTACTTGATATTTCTTTCAAGATCGTTCTTTAACTCTGTGTTGAATTAATTACGACTTAAACTTAACTGTTATGATTTATGAAGGTAACTAACAATTCAATTTTGTTTACTTTATTGTATAAAATATTATATAATAGTGCTTCAAAAATATATATTTTTATCAACAGTCATATAACCCAGACGTTTCGAACGTCATTCTTTAGCCAGGGTGATACCAGCGCGATTGCTATGTAATATTCGCAGGCAAGCTAATGCCTTGAGTTCATTCAAATGACGATAACTTTTTTTTTAATGAACCGATTTTGATGAACTAAACTTTAGTACTTAAGTTGAGTTAAAACAAAGGTGAATTGGTGAATTTTCAAGTAAATCGGTTCAGTACTTTCAGAGAAAAATGCGGACAGAAATATGTCGACAGACAGACAGACAGACAAGAAATTTTAAAAAAATCTTTTTGCTTTCTATTATTCTTTTTAAGTGTCCCTCTATCCATTTCAGTCAAAATTACTAAATGTATGTTCTCTATCGCATGTATCATGGGGAGTGGTCTGAAGAGCTGTTTGACCTGTTACCTGCCGCCGAATTTTCTAACCGCACAGTACGACATAAGTTGAAATATCATCCACACCACCTGGATACGTGGCAATCCACTACTGTGCGGTTTCGTAGGAACTTCCTTCCACGCACAACGGAACTATGGAATGGCCTACCCGCGGCAGTGTTTCCAGGTCGATATGACATGGGTACCTTCAAAAAGCGCGTCTATCTCCACCTTAAAGGCCGGCAACGCACCTGTAGCTCCTCTGGTGTTGCACGGGGCCGTGGGCGGCGGTAACCACTTACCATCAGGTGACCCGAACGCTCGTTTGCCTTGTCCTTTTCCACAAAAAAAAAAAAAAGACAAAATATTTTTACTGTCTTATTATATAAGAGATAGAGATAACACAATTTCACATATAAACACCCACCAAAATTTTCTGCGAACATTAATTTTTCATCACAAATTTTCATACAAAAATTTAACAGCAACTCTAACAAGCTAAGATATTTACAGTTTTCTAAAGTTAAAAGAGAAACTTTCAAAATACGCTCGCGTGAAAATACTTTAAGTTATGTAATGCAAAAGTTGTATATTTAACGCTTCAAATTTTTCTTTATATGGGAATTTACACTATGTGTCATATTTGATTGTTAACTAGAATATTTTTCCGAAAATGCTGTAAGTTTTTATGCTTTACCCACTCCTAGCAGAGTAAGCAGAGGGAATCTGGGAACATAGTGGTAAGATATTCTGTTCCCATTGAGATTTCCATTCCCAAGTTTTAGACGAATTCTCGAGACATTGAGTTCCACCAGTCAACACGCAATGCCTCCAGAATTTAGCGAAAAGTTGGGAATGGAAGTATCTTAATTGGAACGGAATGTCTTAACAATAGATTCCCTCTGCTTAGCCTGCTGTGTGGGAATACAGCATGAAGCTGATAATTACTTCATTCCCATCAGTTGAAATTAAAGCCACGACCATCGCGTTTATCGAGGTTCGAGCCCCGCAGGGGGCGCCCTTACAGTCGTCAACCCCTCTCAAGCAGCCAGGTAGTGCTTGCATTTCTTCTGGGACAGAGTACCCTCTACCTTACCCACCCGGTGTCGCTGTAAAAGCCAATAGGGCTAACAGCGTTAACCTCAAGTTCGAAAAAAAAAAGTCGCGTTTACAGTCATACCCTTCTGCCACCAGGGCACGATGATTTCAAAAAGTTACTTAGTAAAAGTTATAAGTTTCATATTTTATTGTAGGGCTTTAAAATTATTTAGATTTGTTTAAAGGCTCTTTTGCAAGTACTTTTAAATTTGAATCACTTTTAAGACTGAACTAAGGTTGTGGATTCGTTCCATGTGTTGTTACACAATATGAAGTGTCTAGAATTTGGGTGGAGAACAGAGTGCTTGGCCACTAAATTCTAGTTTGCTCTGGTATAAGCTAGCCTGGTAGGCTGCATAATTTTCAAGAATAAAACCTGAAAAAATGACTAGAAGGATTCGAGTAATCCACGAGTGTTAATATAGAACGGTGCGGAACGAACTTGGTACGGAAGCCTAATTTTGAGAGTATGAATCGCACATAATGGGTTTTTTTGCTGTTTTATAAATAACTTGTATATTAAAGATCAGAGATTTCCAACAGTATACAGTATCTAACGCTAATTAGCTTTTAAATGGAAACGAATTTACATTAAAATATGAAATTCTGAAACATTCCTGGCAGAAGTCAAACCTTTGATTACTGTCTCTGTGTAAAGTTTAATTTATCGTCGGCTTACTGTGTAATCCTGCTAACAACATATTAAGCAAATTCTAGGGAGAGGCGAAAAGAAATGTTTCTAAAAATTATAAATCTATGAGTATTCGTATATTATTAAAGGGTAATTATCACAGTTAGTTTTTAATATACCTACATGCATAGTGGTCCCTGCTACCAAGAATGATATAAAAGTGGTCCTTGATCAAGAAAAGGTTGTGAACCCCTGATTTAGACCGTTAAACCTACAGCAACGTTCCTGAATATTTCAAATTTCGCAAAATTTCAAAATTTCAACCGTTGTGGACGACACGGTGATTCCAGCGAAGTAGTGTGGTGATAATAGTAATTGTAGTTTTTGAGTAAATGGTCAAAATGTGTCCCATAGAGTTAAGCTGTGGAACGTTTTGAAATAGACGCGCAAAAGCAACTTTCTGGAGGCATTGCGTGTTGAGTGGCGAACTCAACGTCGCGCTTTTGAGTCGACACTAGAGCGAAGTAATAAAAATATAAATTTAAATAAATATTTCGTTTGATCGAGTGTGGATACACACAACCAAAACACGACTGGCCCCAATACGTTAACATTTTTACTCAATTAAGCTTTTAATATTATGACAAGAATCACGTTACCAATATACGTATATTATTATCATACGCATAATTTTAGTCTTTTTTACATTGATTTAGGTTTACTACGTGACATGAGACAAATTGAGCTCACATAATGCAATCGTGCTCAACTGCCACGTTGAATTGTTTGAATTGTTATAATTAAATCGAAAACTGAAAATTGCTAACAAAAAATATTTTTTTTAGATCATTATTTAAATTGGAGATGGAGTGTCTTAACACTAGGTTCTCTCGACCTCTCTGCTGGGTGTGGGATACAGCGTGGAGATGATTATTTAAAAGAATAAAGTAGTGTAAGGACGTCCAGAAAAACAATTGTAGTTTACACAATATTTATTTTTCATCAACATTTATAACATAGCATAATAAAAAGACAAAATGAGTTCATACGCCCGTATGCACTCATTTTGTCTTTTTTATAATATATGAACTACGAAATACTTTTTCTAGGAAATGCCTATAAATATAATATTTACTCTTCGGAATATTTCCTTTATTTGTATTGTAAGTTGTCACTCCGTGCCAAATTTAATTTGAACTGTAGGTCCACGGGAAGTACCCTATAGGTTTTGATGACGCAGCGAATTTCATACTATATGCAGCAAAAACGGTACGTAATGCTCCGTATCTTTTGATTGTGTTGTCTTACAGGCTTCATTTTTTCTGAGCTGCAAGGGATCGTGGTTCTTTATATTTGATATTACTTTCAGCTTTGATAAATTTCGCATTTCCTAAACAAATATACGACAATTAAAATTGGTTACAGAAATTACTATTTTTTTTATTATTTTTATTGGAAAAACAAACAGAATATTTAAACATAAAATTTTACAACAATCTTTCTGAAACTTTGTATAAATTTTATTTTTACTTTTTAATAATAATAGATAGATGAGAGCGAAATACTCGAATTACGTCTTAGGAGAGTAATAGATCGAAATTCAATATATAAATATTAGCATTAAGCCTAACCCCCAAAAAATGGTTAATTTTGTGGAAGGATTGTACGAAAATAGTAAGCAACATTAAAAAGGGCACCCTTAATGTGTTAATTAGAGAGAATAAGAAAATAAAGAAAGACTATCATTATATTTTTATTTTTACTAAGTTCACTCGTTACGGCGTTTAAATATTAAGGTGATGGTCGTGGGTTCCATCTCTACTCAGAGGGAATTAAAGATGGAGAGGTGGGGATTATTTTTTTCAAAAAAGAACACGTTGATTGAAATGAGTTCGTGCCCTTTTCTACTTCTTTCTAGTGTATTTTGTTATTCAATTGTTGATTTATACTTTTTATCAGCTTCACGCTGTATCCCGCAACCAGCAGGGTAGGCAGAGGGAATCTCGTGTTAAGACACTCTGTTCACCAGTTTCCGCTGAATTCTGGTGGCATTGCGTGCTGAGTGGCGGAACTCAACCGACCGGCCTCAAATATAATAAATTTTATATAAAGTTATATTTACGTTATATATATAAAGGTGTTTAGAAAATATGCTTGGCTCACACTTTTTTCCTAAACAAAAACAACAATGCAAAAGCAAAAATCCAATATTTATCATAGAATCTGGTACTATAGCGGTTTTCTATAGTACTGTCAACATCACCTATCTGTGGTAATCTCACACATAGTTAGTCATAATTCCATTCACAAGTCATTTTCATGGAAATATATGTTAGATGGAATATTAATTGGAGTTCTATTGACTAGCTGTCCGCATATATAGATCTGAATATGATAGGCATTGTATGAAACAGAAATCCTTATGTTAGTTTAATAGTAAAGCTTATTATTATTAAGCTATTTTGAGCTATAGGTTATTATTGAAGTAGTGTGGGTTTTAATACTGGATGAGTTAGTATTAATAACATAATCTTGTTGCAGATTGATTTAAATTATATATTATATTTCTTTTTCTGTGATACTTTGGCTTTGCGTAGAGACACATTTATCATGGAGAGTGGTCTGAAGAACTGTTTGACCTGTTACCTGCCGCCGAATTTTCTCCACTACTGTGCGGTTTCGTGGAACTTCCACAACCGTGTTTCCAGGTCCATATGACATGGGTATCTTCAAAAAGCGCGTCTATCTCCACCTTAAAGGGCGGCAACGCACGGGTAGCTCCTCTGGTATTGCACGGGGTTGTAGGTGGTAATCACTTACCATCAGGTGACCTAAACGCCTGGTCTTTTCCATTAAAAAGGGCCAGTCGTGCCGCACAAATGCGATAGGTTGTGAATTCGATTCCCATTCGAGGAAAAGAAATATTTAATATTTTCATTTCCTCGCTCTGGTAACGAAGCAAAGTGCAGCGATGACTTCCACCGCTCATAAAGTAATGCATCCAGGGTGCGGTGGAAAGTGGGGAACGGAAGTGTTTAAATGGGAACAGAGTGTCTGATCAGTAAGCAGATTTACTTGAATATTATTACTATGTATCCCGCACACAGCAGGGTAGGCAGAGGGAACCTAGTGTTAAGACACTCCGTTCCCCACTTTCTGCCGAATTCCGGAGGCATTGTGTGTTGAGTGGCAGAACTCAACGCCGCGCTTAACCTCGACACCAGAGCGAAGAAACGGAAATATAAATTTAAGTAAATATTTCATCTCCTCGATTGAGGATCGAACCTACAACCAGTCGGTTTTACAGTCACACCTTGTGCCGCTGCGCCACGACCAGCCTCAAGAAGTTATATGAAATACTTAAAAAAAATATATTTTAAATGAAATCTCTTTAAGTTTTTTTTTTGTCACAAGGTAAAGGCAGATTAAACAACCAATTAATAATATACTATGAACATAAAGGACATTTCTATATAATCTACGAGTATATTATACAAATACATATTGTTTGTTATATATGTATATCGTACACACATATGTATATTATGATAGATGTACGTGTTTGATATTCGCAAATTAATCCAATGGTTCGGTCCATCAATAAATATTATTGCATTGCATATTTCGTAGCTCTTTGTATAATATACATTAAATGTATACAAAGGCTTAAAAATACGAGTTAATATATCAGAGAGTAGTCGAAACACTCGGATCTCCACTCGTCCCCAGTTCGATTTGGAGATATTGCATATGGAGTGGCGGAACTCAACTTCACACCTTGTCAAAGAGTGGGATAATGAAAATAATTATTTGTCTTGTGTCGTTATTATACATAATGAGGCAGGTCGTGGCGCAGCGGCACGAAGTGTGACTGTAAAACCGACTGGTTGTGGGTTCGATCCCCACTCGAGGAGATGAAATATTTACTTAAATTTATATTTCCATTTCTTCGCTCTGGTGTCGAGGTTAAGCGCGGCGTTGAGTCCTGGCACTCAACACGCAATGTCTCCTAAATTCGGCAGAAAGTGGGGAACAGAGTGTCTTAACACTAGGTTTCCTCTGCTTACCCTGCTGTGTGCGGGATACAACGTGAAGCTGATTTATTTTGATTTTTATTTGTTATAAACATAATATAATTAGCTGACTCAAACGCGGTTGCGCCCGCTTTGTTTTCTAGATAAACTTTATAAAATCTTGACAAAAATTATTATATACGAATATATAGAGTATTAAAACTGAAGTAGATCTTTTCTGAGGATGCATGTTAAATTGGTGAAAGGCACTTAATGAACATTTCTGTGACATTGAAATGCTTATATGCAAAATGTTAATATTTTTACTACACTTAGGGACAAGACACTCTGTTATCTAAATAGAATTTGTCACTTTATCGTAATAATGCATAACTCCAAATGGGAATCGAATTCTGAACCATCGCGTTAAAATACGGACATCACATTATAACACTCAGGTGATTGATTATATTTATTTTTTGTTTTTCTTCGCTCTTTTAAATAAAGCGCGGTGTTATGGTCGACCAGTTTGAATGTCTCGATAAAACATGAAGCTGTCCAAAACTGAGACAAATCAATTAAGAAATTAATCAAGATGCCTCAACAGTTTGGACGTACGATTTTTTTTTCATTTCACGATTTTTATCCATACCTGTATTTCGTGTGACGCGATTACGTATAGATCCCAATAACATAAACACTTACTACTACAAAAATACTACTAAAGGTTAAACAACTTTGAACTTTATCGCCAATACATACGACTCGATTTCGAAATGAGGCGCGTGCGGCGGTGTTCCTTTGATGGGTTTATGTGTGCGTGCGTCATCCTTACAAATGTCGTTTTGTTTTAAAATTACAATTTTATTATTTATTTTGTTTGAAAAAAAAACTTTTTCATTTTTGGGAATTTATTTTTTTCTGAATTATATTAGGCTTTTATAGAGTAGTTAAAACTGTGGTTTCATTTAATGTGGTGCTGACACTTCCATCCTGTATATATATATGAGGTCTCACAACTGGTTGCGGGTTTGATCCCCACTCGAGGAAGTCAAATATTTATTTACATTTATATTTTCATTTCTTTGCTCTGGTGTCAAGGCAAAGCGCGGCGCTGAGTTCCGCCACACAACACGCAATGCCTCACTCGCAGAACTCGGCGGAAAGTGGAGAACGGAGTATCTTAATACTGGGTTCCCTCTGCCTATCCTGCCGTATGCGGGATACAACGTGAAGTTGACTTATTTTTTTTTATACAATGATACATTTGTAGAAATAACATAAGTACATATATAAGTACATATATAATTGTACGAAATATATTTTCTTAACATTTTTTGTTAAGAAAATATATTATTTTCTTATTATTTTTTAATTGCTTATTATTTTCTCGCCCTATTTTCGATATATGATATTCATACATATATGTATGTAGGGTATTTGCTAAACCTGTTCCACTTAAACAAGAAGACTAGGCTTATAATTTAAATTAATTACTGCCCGACAAACAAATTTATTAAGCTGAATCCCACATATAGCAGAGAGTGCTACTTACTTAGTAGTAGAGCTTTTGGAAATAAATAAAATCAAAACCTTTTGGCATAAATTCAAATATTTTTTAATGAAATATAGTGCAAAGAATGCCATTTACAATAACATATTACATTAGTGAGTTTAGAACAATACATTACTCAAATATCTGCAATATCAAAATCTTCTGACATAAGTCAAAAGGTTTTGATTTTATTTATTTCCAAAAGAGGGGAGATCTATGTGCCGCACCCTGTACATCTCATGATCGCCTTACAATATATCCAGCGTTCTAAAAATAGGCAGAGACGACTCAGCATAAGGACTTTTCATCAATTTCCACTTGAACAAAAATATCACCAATTGAGAGGCGGTAATTGAGACATTGCGCGTTGAGTGGCAAATTTCAAAGTTACGTTTTGTCTCGTTACTAGCACGAGGAAATAAAGATATTAAAATCTCCATTTGCCCAAGTGAGAATCGGAGCCTTAGACGTCGCGACCTCTAATAAATAAATATTTATTTTGTCTAATATAGTTAGACTAGCCAAATTTTATCTGTTTTACAAACTAGCGACTCTTCGCGGCCACGCCCGCTTGAACTACTTAATTATTAATTACTTATTTACTAATCTGAATTACTTTCGTGTTCTAGTTCAATTTGCATTTTAAGGACAAATTTCATATATTGAAAACGAAAGTTTCAGCCAATTCCATAAAATTTTGTAGCAATTTTGTCGAATAAAAAATACTTTATATTGATACACTTTTTTAAACAAATGAATTGATTTATAATACAAAATTTAGTAAAGGGAAAACACTAAAGTAAAATCTTTAATCGGTTAAGCTGATTCTAATATTGACGTGAACACAGACAAACAAATAAAAATCGCACCAAAAACGTCTAAGCCTCGATGAAGCTGTTTGTTTGTCTATAAAAAGTAACGAAACCCTTAGAGATTTCGTAAAGCCAATCAAGTCTAAGTTTCTTTACTGTGATTTTTGTATTAATATTAAACAAATTCTTTACAAATGTAAAGAAGAAATCTTCTTGAAAATTTTGAATTTGCAACCATCATCCATCAACTGTGCCATTATACGATTTAGAAATAAATCCTTTAACATTACTTTGGGAGAAGCCCTAAGACACGCCACAACTAACTTACAAGTGGGTACTAGATCTCGATCGTCAAAGATCAGTAAAGCTTGAAGATCTGTTTAAAGTTAACTCTTAAGTTTAATTTCTTTTCATTACAAGTTTTCTTTTTATTTCAAATATAATTCTACTCTGGTAGAACAAGTATAGGATAAAGTTTCGTCACTGAATATGCTGTATCTCGTTTGGGTGAAAAGTGGAGAATAGAATGTCTTGTCTCTAGGTTTTCTAAAAATTAACACAACACACGTGCCACCAAGCGCGTATCTTGATATATTTTTTTATGGGAACATTAAAAAATTATATCAGCTTCACGCTGTACCCCGCACACAGTAGGGTAAGAAAAAGGAACTTAGTGTTAAAACACTCCGTTCCTCTCTTTCCGCCGAACTTTTGAGGCATTGCGTGTTGAGTAGCAGAACTCAATACTGTGCTTTTGCCTTGGCGCCAGAGCGAAGAAATAAAAAAAATGTTGTTAAAAAGTAAATCATTTCCTCTAATAGTAATCGAGCCCACAATTGTCGCGGTAAAGTCACACCCCTGCTCCACGATGGGTTCTTGTCTTTTTTAGCTTCACGTTGTATTCCAATCAGGTAGGTAGAAAGAAAGGAAAAACCTCTCTACATACCTTTTTGGCCTCATCCACTGTCATCGATACATATCCTCCGGGTCCTCATCGTCACTCTACGTCGTCGATACTGTATTTTTAAGGGTCAATCGAGGCTCCCTCCTCCCTGCCTCTCTTACCACTCACTCTTGCAAACTGCTTATTGTTACTTCGCTGAATGTATTATGCAAAAAATCTTTCTTCTCTTTACTTATTTAGAAAACGTATAAAAATTTTGAACGTAGCGGGACTCGAGTCCACGCCTCCTGGAAACCGACCAGGTCCTAGTCAAGGATCTGGACCACACTTAGGAAAGAAAAATACCTAAATAAGTATTTTTCTTTAATAAGTGTGGAATAACACTTTAAAAATGTTAAAAATCTTTCTTCTCTTTGTCATACAAGATTTATTAATCACATCCAATATTAATCTGTTTTGGTCGCATGGTTTGCATTTTAAACAATGTACACCTTTTCATTATTATCTTTTCATTCTTATATAATGAGTAATGAATACTTAATCAATGCGGCGTGGCGTGTCTTTTGTTTTTTCATTTTATTGGCGTAAAATAATTAATTTCCTTATGTTTTTATTTACTTTTTCATTTTAATAATACATATTTTTTTATTTACTATAGACGTATGCCTAACTGAACGCCTAAGAGATGTGGGTTCAATTCTCATTTATGAAAAAAAAATCATGATATATTTCATAACTTTACAGGTTTATTTAAATAAAGAACGGCGTGGAGTTACGTCAACTTTGGCAGAAAATGAAAAAAAAAACAGAGAGTTTTAGTAATGTAATTTCTTAATTTTTCTTTGTTGCAGAGAAATGCGTGCATAATATAAATTCTATTCGTCTTCGGCGTTCTGACAGGCGAGTGTTGGAGAGGGCGAGGCGTCGCACTCTACGCATGACTGTTATCATAGTAACGGTTTTTGGTTTGTGCTGGTTGCCTTACGCTACTATCACTATGTGGTAAGCTATCTTTATATATTTTTTTGCTTCACGCTGTATCCCTAGCGGGAAAGTCAGAGGGAATGGAGCCCGAAACGCTACGGTCTCTGCATATCTTTTTTGCCTCGACCACTGACATTATCCTGTTCATACATGCTCTCCAGGGAGTTTTCACGGCCTTAACTTGACTTTCTTCAACTACTGTCAACTCTCTGTTTCGAAGATCAGATGCAGAGGGAGTCCGAGGACTCCCTGTGCTGTGAAGCTTGAGGTTTGCAATTTTTAAAATGTTGCGTGTGGAGTGTTGATACTTAACGCCGCACTTAGTCTTTACTGGAGAGAGAAAATGAAAATTTATTCCCCTTAGTGGTGTACAGTCAGACGCTATGCTGACTACGCCACGACGCACTTCCGTTCCCCATTTTCCGCCGAATTCTTTCTTACCAGAGCGGGGAACTAACAATATTAAACATTTGATTTCTTTGAGTAGGAATCGAATCCACAACGTGTAGCGTTTACAGTCGTACGCTTGTGCCCTTGCGCCACGACTGGCCTCAAATGTAATAAAACAAACTAGTACGCATCATTACTCTTTATTTGCTCAGCAAATATTCTGTTATTACTAAGTATATATACATTAAAGAATACACAGAAATATATATAATAATATGTCCATGTTTATATAACAAGGGAAACAGTCTCACTGTATGGATCTTAGAAAAACAACGTACAAATACAACGAGAGAGCTTAGATTAAACAACAAAATCAATTCAGAGATTTACTGAGTTTCTCAGTAGGTTTCAGTGTTTCTAAATTTATTCTTGGAAAAGCAAATATTTGATATACATATGTAATTTCGGAAATGACTATGGCCGTTGTGGCTGTACCACAACGCTTGATTGTAACTGTGACGTTGGTGGGTTCCATTTCCACTCGGGGGAATAAATTATTTTCGCTCCTAACTTTTTTGTTTTCAAGACAAGATGCGAGGTTGAGTTCCGCTACTCGCAACATCTTGAAAATTTTACGAAAATTAAAATGTGGGATAAAATAAAGCTACCTCTGCCTACTCTGCTGTATGCGGGATCTAGCTTAAAGCTAAAAAACAAAAATTAAGTCAGTTTCAGTGTATCCCGTTTACAACAGGGTAGGCGGAGGGAACCTAGTGTTTCTATTTTCGAGGCATTGCATGTTGAGTGGCGGAACACAACGCCGCAAAAATATGTTTATTAACGTTATTTTATTTTAGAATTGGCACTTAAATCCTCACTAGGCGAAATTATGATAAATTCATAATTCTTCGTACTTCATCCATTTAATTAGCTATAATAACGATGTTACAATAGTAAAGCTTATTACTATATCCAAGAATGCTTAAAGGATACCAATGTATGGAATCAGCTTAATATTATGAAGTTAATATGAGATAGCTATCATTTTACTACTTTAAAATAATAAAATTATAACTTTCATGTAAAAGAGCAACCTTTGAGCATTGACATTTCTTCTTTTAACACTTAGAACCGTATTCATAATCCATAATCCTTAGTCCGTAATGCGTCACCTTAGTCAATAATCGTTAACCCTTAATCTTGTTAAAGACACACACACACACACACACACATACACACACACACACACACATCCTTAGTTGTTAGTACATATTCCTTAATTTTTAATTCGTTGTCTGTAGTCCATATACAATAATCGAGAATTCATATTTCGTAATCCGTAAATCGAAATTTGTAATCCAATAATTCACCTTCCATAACACACAACAGTCGGGACCTCTTTAAATTATGCGGGGTTCCTGGTAAAGATTTTATTGATTGAAGAATTACTTATAGGTCCCGCCTGTTAATCCTAATAAACTATTGGGCTTATTTTCTTTTTAGTTTTTTGCAGTCGAGGTTTTTGTTTTTATAAATATTTTTTTATTTTTCACTTTTTTGTTAGAATTCATTATGGAAATGATAATCATGATATACCTTTTTGAAATCCTTGTATTGAGTTCTTGAATTTGATACCCATATGTGGTATTCGAAACGAAACATTTTTTTTACTAAGTCCAATGGCGTCCCACAGCCGCCATGATTATTTTTTTAACGTCACTTATCTAAGAACACTTAGGCTACTAATACGGATCTAACGATATCTCAATTATGTAAATCCGTTCAGCGGTTCTGGAGATATGAGGTGATAAAGAATATTACATACATACATATAAAATACGCGCGAAAAACATAACCCTTCCTTAGCAGTCGGGAATTAGCAGGCAGGGTAATAAAAACTTACAGATCTCTAGTTATACCTACATCTATAAAATATATATAAAAGGACTTGTGCTGACTGACTGAGGTAAGACGCACGCAGAGCCGTAACCTCTGATGGTAGACACGTGAAATTTGGGCAGATGTTTACTTTCATATTCTGGACATCCACTAAGAAGGGAATTTGAAAAATTTTAACCCTAAAGGGATGAAATAGGGGTTGAAAGTTTGTATGGAAAAAAAAAATTAATCTGTACCGATTTTTATAAAATTTGAAATTCAGACTCTTAAAAATATTTCATTGAATACGTATTTCATGGTTTTTAAGAATTCACCCCCTAAGGGTTCAAATAAGGGATTGAAAGTTTATATGGAAAAATCTTTAAATTGCCACCGATTTTTATAAAAATTTAAATTCAGACAGTTAAAAATATTTTATTGAACACGTGTTTCGTGGTTTTTTTAGAATTCACTCCTAATAAGCGGGCGAAGCCGCGCGCGCCCTCTAGTATATCTATAAAATTTAAGTGTTTGTAATTTCGAAATAACTTTGTTTTTTTCAAGTATCTATAGTTATTTACACGATACTGAAAATTGATTAAACAACTTTAATTCTTTTATCTGCCTGTCTATTTTTTTGTCCGGATTAGACTCCGAAACAGCTGCGCTGCAGTCGCGTTGATATTTATGGCCATTTCACTAACCGATAGAAGAAGTTATATATTTTATCCCGGAATTCTCACGAGACAGTGGCTTACGCGGGAAAAACTGCGTTTGCCTTGCGTACGTAACTCGATAGATATGATATACCTAAATATTTTTCTATTAAATATCACAATTTTTACGAGCAAAAGCAAATCAAATAAAATGCGAAGATTTTAAGTAAGCTTTATGCGTACTATAATTTCAAAACTACCCCGTTTTTTATGGTTATAGTTATTTAAACGATATTGAAACACAAAAAAACAATTTAAAAAATATCTCTTTTTGTTTGTCCGGGTTAATCTCCATAACAGATTTTTATGAGACTCACTTTTCTATTGAGAAGGTTATATATTTTTATTAGCATCACGCTGTATTTCGCGCACAACAGTGTGTTAAGATACTCCGTACCCCATTTTCCACCGAATTCTGGAGGCACCACCCGACGCCGCGCGGGACCACTATAAATTCTGATTTTCCGGTTTTTTCCTTTATTGTATTGTAAGTTCTCCCTTTTTGCCAAAGTTTTCATTATACGACAAATTCGTATCGTACAAAATGCAGCATAAATGATGCATAAGCGTTCGTATCTTTTGATACGTTGACTTAGAATTAGTTTAATTTTTTCATTGCTCTAATGGATCGTAGACCTGGATATTTAATATTGATTTCAGCTTGATACCTCCACGTAATAATGGTTGACAGACGGACAGACTGACCTACAGACAGACGAACAATAAAGTGATCTCATAAGGATTCCATTTATTTTAAGTGTAAAAGCCTAAAAACAAATCATCTTTTATTTATTTTTATTAAATACCATTTTAACAGGTACATGGTAGACAGAGATTCAGCGTCACGCGTCTCACCTCAAGTCCAAGATCTTCTCTTTGCCATGGCAGTGTCCAACTCGTGTATGAACCCGCTAGTTTACGGGTCGTACGCACTGCGCTTAAGCGGTCTAATACAGAGGATATTGAAGAGTACTTGTTGCTGGTCTACCACGACTTCGGAGAGTGCTGGTACGTAAACCTTTTATTTAATAGTAAAATTATATATAGCTCAAGTTTTTTTTTGTGTTAAATTATATTTGAAGCAAATAGATTTACATTATATGATTTTTGATTTACCAAACCTTGAGTACGCAATTGGGTACGCATTTTTACTTTAAAATAGTATTTAAGTTAGCATATTTTAACTTATAAAATAAATGATTCCTTTAATATACAATATATCTAATTTTATGGTAAATAGATCGCAGTGATTAGATCATATCAGATTGGGGAAGTATATATTAATATACGTAGAGGTATAAATTGAGATGCCAGTGCTCCTAGACCTGTATACGTCATTTTAGCAAAGTTGAAATTTTGATGGATTAATAGTCTAATATGTAATTAAGACTGTATGCGTCGACTGTACTTATTAATTTGAAAGTGGGGCCCACTCAGAGATAGCGCGTAGAAAATTATAAATTACATTACACAAATTTACATTTACATTCAACTACGTTAAAGTAGAACCGCTCATATTTTAATATGTTTTTAAGAATAATGTATAAAATGTATATTTATTATTACCAGACCTTTTTTTAAGTGGGTCTTTACTCTTACCAGACGTACTAAAGGTTGTTTAAAATTGGAGCATACTACTATACTAAATAAAATAAATCAGCTTCACGCTGTATCCCGCATACAGCAGGGTAGGTAGAGGGAACATAGTGTTAAGACACTCCGTTCCCCACTTTCTGCCGAATTTTGGAGGCATTGCGTGTTGAGTGGCAGAACTCAACGCCGCGCTTTGCCTCGACACCAGAGCGAAGAAATGGAAATATAAATTTAAGTAAATATTTCATGTCCTCGAGTGGGGATCGAACCCACAACCAGTCGGTTTTATAGTCACACTTTGTGCCGCTGCGCCACGACTGGCCTCACTACTATACTAGCAAACTTTAATTTTACATTTATTATTTGCACGGAGTATTTTAAGACCCCTTTTATGCATCTAGACCAATCCACTCAATCATCCTCGCAGACAGCGAAGTACCTTTATTTGATGCTACCTCTGAAAGAACCCATCTTTTAGGTTTCGGCTTTGTTAAAATGACGTAGGTCTGGTCCAAAACAAATTTCTCCGTATGGCATCCGGATTCCCATGGTACGTACGAAACGTGGATCTAAACAAAAGTTTCAAATTCCCCTATCATTCTTGAAGCGTGTAAGTACGCTCATCATCCACATCCGCTTCTTCGACGCTCTCGCAGCATTCTTCTAGATCCAGTCACAGTCGAAAGTGCCCAATGTCCTATACATTGGGCGCAGGATTCACTTACAGCAGAATGTGACGCGGATCACAAATGGGCATGTATCGAAGCCAGCTGTGTGTGAGCATACTGTGGATAAGCCCAGCTACTACATTAGGTTTGATAAAAACCAAATCCTCGCTAGAGAAAACAGATACATTCCTAGAATGATCCGCGAGGCTATTGAAATACAAAAACATCCTAATTCCAATAGAGAGGATGATGGCTGGAAACTTTCTGCCACCTGGGACCCACTCATAAAATTATTGAAGTCTCGAACCCACCATACCAGAGGGCAAGATACTATCAGCTCATTCTGCAGGAATCCAGGGCAGTACGCGAGGCAATTAAAAAATCGTTAGCGGTAGTTTGATATAATAATTAAGTCAACTGACAGACGAATGCCACCTCAGTGTACGTGTGACCACGGACTACTGCAAAGTGTTCGAAACGTTGGGATTCCAAAATGTATAATTTTAAATATACGCGATTAATCCGGTTAAAATAGTTTCATTTAAAATACCTTGATAAACGCTGGATAGGTACATTGAGAAGGTAGAAAAATATAAATTTCATTAAATCTTTAGGAATTCCAACCGATTCCAATTTTCATTACTTAATAAAAAAAATCATGATGGCATTAATTAAAAAGAAGTCATTGCATCGTCGTTGGGCGAGATGTGGGACACTTCGTTAGGCGTAATATAATAACTATATTTCTATTGAAAATACGTAAGGACTTTTAAAATCTCGAATATGAGTTGAATTATAAAAAGTATATGATTTTTTTTGCCTACAAAAAAAATGTTATAGTTCTTAAAACATTTAAAAAAAATATCCGAGCCCGCCAAATAACCTTCCAAAAAATATCTCTAGACGTATCTAGAGATATTTTTTGGAAGATTCGATCTATCCTTTGATCAGTTTCCTGTAAGTGTTGTCTTTTATTTTTTTCTGGGGTGGGCACCAATCTATTATTTGGCGGGCTCGGATATTTTTTTTAAATGTTTTAAGACACACATGCAAATGAAAAGGTCAGCTTAATGCTTGCAAACTATAATAAATTATAATTTTTAAACTTAAATTCTTAAACCTTATGTTGAATACTTATTGAATTTGTGAAAGTATTATATGTATGTAATAAAATAATAGTTCTAGGTAATATCTACAGAAAAAGAAAGTATTTAAAGAAATGTAAAAATAACAAAGCTACGGACCATAAGTCTGTAGTGTAAGTAAGAATTAAAAAAAAAAATACCTTAATCTCTTATTTCAATCATTAAAATAATTGTTCATAAATAATATAAGCATTTCAATACAAACCTAAAAATATATCGTCTAATGTATATGAGTATCTATGGAATAATCTAAACATAAATTTTCTCCATCTCCGCATAGCGTTTAAAAAGAAAACACAAAACAAAACTAAATGAATAAAGTTTATTTATTTCATATCTGGCCACACATTGCTCTCTATCCAGTCAACGAAACTGGCAGTTCTAGTATACACGCTCGGTATGTTCGCTCTCGCACAGCCGTAGCCGAATGATGTTGTTCCTACCAGGAAGTACACTGGCCATTGTAGCGTTAAGTTGATTTTGACTTGCAGGGGACCTCCAGAATCGCCCTTTGACACAAACAAAATTACAATTAAATCAAGTTAAATCAGCTGCATGCTGTATCCCGCACACGGCAGGGAGGCGGAGGGAACATAGTGTTATGACACTCCGTTCGCCACTTTCCACTGAATTCTGGAGGCATTGCGTGTTGAGTGGCGGAACTCAACGCCACGTTTTGCCTCGACACCAGAGCGAAGAAACGAAAATAAAAATGTAAATAAATATTTCGAGTAGGGATCGAACCCACAACCAGTCACGTTTACAGGCACACGACTGGCCTCAAAAAAATACAATATATTATAATATATAATATTTTATATTTGACTGTAAACTCAGGGGAAGTATTTTATTTCTATTACTTACATTTCCGGGCTTTTGAGCGGCCTTGAGTTCCGTCACTCAATACGTCATATCTTGAAATTTAAGTGAAACGGGAACGGAGTGTCCTAACACTAGAATTTCTCCCTCTAACTACTTTGCTAAGTAGGATAAAGCGTAAAGACGCTTTTTTACAGCTACACTTACCTGACAAGTATCAATGCCACCAGGTAAATAACCAGCGCAGATCTGATGGTCAGTCAAACCTTGCCAGTTTCTGTTTCTTCTCCATTCCAACAATTCGTCGCAGCTATCTGAATTTATGACATCCACTTTTGCCACCTGCAGCTCGGTGGTAGCTCGGCGTGATACTGACCATTATAAATTAATACATTTTTAAAATAAAAAAAAATTGGCAAATACATGGCGATGGACCACTTTATACAATTAATTATATAATACTCGTAATATTTAAATTAAATCGTGAAATTCATACAAAATGAAGCAAAAATGATACATAAATGCTCATATCTTTTGACTGCGTTGTATTAGGAGCTTAATTGCTCCAAGGAACTGTAAACCTGAATATCTGATATTAATTTCAGCTTGATACCTTAACGTGATCTAAATAAAATGAACTCAAGAGTGACAGACGGACAGACAGGCAACAAAGTGATTCTATAAGGGATCCGTTTTTTTCCTTTTGAGGTACAGAACCCTAAAAATTAATACATTTTTTTTACTTTGGGTATCTATACTGTTATGCACTAAATAAATGGTTATTTAAGTCTTTTGGGACTTGATTTGACTTTGCTTGCAAGAATTGTCGTAATTAATATAAAAATGTTGCAGAGTGTTTTTGTCAGCACCACTTTAAATGAAACCAGTTTTAACTACTCTATAAAAGCCTAAAATAATATTTTTTTTTTCCCAAAAATGAAAAAATGTTTTTTAAAGAAAATAAATTAAAAAATTAACGTTGTAAAATAAAACGTCATTTGTCAAGAACGACGCACGCAGATATAAACCTATCAAAGGGAACTGCTCCATACGCCTCATTCCGAAATCTAGTCGTAAGTATTAGCGGCAATGTTCAAAGTTGTTTAATTACACGAAATACAGGTAAACATCGTGAAATGAAAAAAAAATCCTATGTCTAAACTGCTGAGGGATCTTGATTCATTTCTTTAAGTATGGGTTTAAAATATTTTACCCTATATGCTATTCCCGTAAAAGGAGCGCTGACGCTTCCACCCTGTATTTACCCACAAATCTCTATCTATCATTAAGAAATTGCAAGTACTACGTGGTTAATTGAGAGGGTGTCAACTTATGTTGGAGAATCCTAAATCTTAAAATCTCGGTCTGCTTTACAATCATACAATCTCGAGTTTTTTCAATCATCATATAATTTACAAACATATCATACAAAAAATACATTAAAAAATAAATATTTTCTCTCAGTTTCTCCGAAATTTTTGAGGCATCGTGTATCGATTAGTAGAACTCAACGTCATGCATTGCCGTGTTATCAAAGTGCAGAAATGAAAATATTATTGACTAGCGACCCGCTCGCGGCTTCGCCCGCTTAAACCACAAAATTATTTAATTAACACACTGAATTATGTTCGTGTTTTGATATACCTATAATGTATGTTTGCAACGCAATGAAGATTTTTAATGAGAAATTTATTAAAACTTTAGGTCGCATTTTCGTACCTCCCATGAGAATCTTCACTTGAATTTTTGAAATAAAAACACAACTTATCGATACTTACAATAAAATCCTAACTCATCGGTGGCTGTACATGGAAGATATTACAATTAACATTGTAATAGAACTTGGTCAGTTTGTCTGTTTGTCTGTGAATTTGTTCACGATAATCTCAGAAACGGCTTAACCGATTTAAATCCTTTTTTGTTTGCATTTTGGCAATTTAATATTAGTTTTATTTTAATCAGCTTCACGCTGTATCCCTCACACAGCAGGTTAGGCAGAGGAACCCTAGTATTAAGACACTCCGTTCCCCACTTTCTGCCGAATTCTGGAGGCATTGCGTGTTCTCGTTCTTTCGTGTTCTCGTTCGCTCGACACCAGAGCGAAGAAATGGAAATATAAATTTAAGTAAATATTTCATCTCCTCGAGTGCTTGCACTTCGTGCCGCTGCGCCACGACTGGCCTCAACTGGACTGGACTTTATTTTAATCGGTTCACACAAAGTCAAAACCAGATCCACGCTTTATCCCGCCTTTAGTAGGGTAAAGATTATGCGTAAGATTATGAGATTATGTTGTAATGTAAGGATTAAGATATTGCGTATAATGTGTGACTGATGTGCGAAATTAAAATATTATTAAACGAAATGAAAATATTATTAAATTATAATTCAATCCTCCAAGTGGGGATCGGACCCACACCAGTCGCGTTGCAGCCACAACTTTGGCCTTTAACAAAGAACAGAAGAGAAGCGCGTCAGCGCTCCTTTTACGGAAATAGCATATAGGTCAAATATTTTAATTCCATACCTAAAGAATTTAAGCAACAGTGTAGACGTAAGTTTTTTTTTTTCATTTCACGATGTTTAATCATATCTATATTTCGTGGGAGGCAGTTACGCTTTGATACCAATAACGTAAACACATACTACTACAAAAATACTACTAAAATCTTTAGATTTTAGAACTTTGAACTTTGCCGCCAAAACCTACAGCTCGATTTCGGAATGAGGCGTATGCGGCGGTCTCCCTTTGATAAAAAAAAAAAAATGTGCGTGCGTCGTTCTTGACAAATTGTATTTTATTTTACAACGATAATTTTATTATTTATTCGCGGCTTTGTCCGCTTGAATTACATGATTACTCTTTTAAGAAATATAGATATTACAAACAGCCTTAACTAATAATTAATTGATTTGGATTAGTACTCACGATATTATTTGCAAAATAACTTATCTAGCTCCTGTACAGTTTTTAAATTAGTAACATATATTATTAGTTAAATATATAATTGATATACAGAATATACGTAGAAAGCACGTTTTTGCTCCCAAAAGTTATTTTTTATACGTTTCTTAAAAAAATATTAATAACATAAACGAACGAACGGACTGAAGAACCTATTCAAAATATTTCTTTGAATATTAAGTCATTCTTTATCACTGTGTTAAATAATTACGAATTAAGCTAGACTGTTACGAAGGTAATCTTCACCAACAATTCAATGTAGTTTACTTTATAATTAGTACTATGAACAATTGTACTTTAAGAATACGTAAATTTATCAACAGTCAAATAAATAAGACGTTTCTAAAGTCATTCTTTTGGACTTACAATTGAACTGTAACCATTCGAGCATTGTTAGAAAAATATTACAATGTTATGTTAAATTTATTATAAGTATAGATTACACTTACATGACGTAATTAACGTTAAGCAGATAATAACTCAACAATATAATAATTTATTTCTTAATAATTTCTTTTTTTTTTCAAATATAAATATCTTTAAAACTTTAAGTACATTATTTTTTGATAAAGTGTAGCGGTAACCTTTCCAAACTATATTTTCTTTTATGCACAGCGCCATCTATTAAGATCCCATCACAATTAGTGGAAACGTATGGAAGAGAGTATTAAGATTCGTTAGTACCTACTATTGGTCAATAGATAGCGTTCTTGTATCGATTTTTTAATATGTCAAATATAAACTTCTTGAAAACTTAAATACTTATATCTTTAGTATTAAAATGATTAATATTTTTTAGTATTAAAATGATTAATATTCCTTCCGTCGTAATTAGTGTTTAACTCCACAGAACGTTTTTTGCGTTATCAAGATTCGTTAGTACCTACTATTGGTCAATAGATAGCGTTCTTGTATCGATTTTTTAATATCTCAAATATAAACTTCTTGAAAACTTAAATACTTATATCTTTAGTATTTAAAATGATTAATATTCTTTAGTATTAAAATGATTAATATTCCTCCCGTCGTAATTAGTGTTTAACTCCACAGAACGTTTTTTGCGTTATCAAGATTCGTTAGTACCTACTATTGGTCAATAGATAGCGTTCTTGTATCGATTTTTTAATATGTCAAATATAAACTTCTTGAAAACTTAAATACTTATATCTTTAGTATTAAAATGATTAATATTCTTTAGTATTAAAATGATTAATATTCCTCCCGTCGTAATTAGTGTTTAACTCCACAGAACGTTTTTTGCGTTATCAAGATTCGTTAGTACCTACTATTAGTCAATAGATAGCGTTACTTGTGTCGTTTTTTACTACCTCAAATATTAACGTCTTGAAAACTTAAATACTTATATCTTTTGATAGAGTGAAGCGATTACAATAAAATAAAGACTAAAACCTACCTTGATTTATTTGTAATTTTTATGTATAAAAGTTGCTTAAATTTATTGTGTACTTTTTACGTGATACGTGTTCACATAAACAGACAAACAGACAAACAGTCAAACAGACAAACAGACAAACAGACAAACAGACAAACAGACACACAGACAAACAGACAAACAGACAAACAGACAAACAGACAAACAGACAAACAGACAAACAGACAAACAGACAAACAGACAAACAGACAAACAGACAAACAGACAAACAGACAAACAGACAAACAGACAAACAGACAAACAGACAAACAGACAAACAGACAAACAGACAAACAGACAAACAGACAAACAGACAAACAGACAAACAGACAAACAGACAAACAGACAAACAGACAAACAGACAAACAGACAAACAGACAAACAGACAAACAGACAAACAGACAAACAGACAAACAGACAAACAGACAAACAGACAAACAGACAAACAGACAAACAGACAAACAGACAAACAGACAAACAGACAAACAGACAAACAGACAAACAGACAAACAGACAAACAGACAAACAGACAAACAGACAAACAGACAAACAGACAAACAGACAAACAGACAAACAGACAAACAGACAAACAGACAAACAGACAAACAGACAAACAGACAAACAGACAAACAGACAAACAGACAAACAGACAAACAGACAAACAGACAAACAGACAAACAGACAAACAGACAAACAGACAAACAGACAAACAGACAAACAGACAAACAGACAAACAGACAAACAGACAAACAGACAAACAGACAAACAGACAAACAGACAAACAGACAAACAGACAAACAGACAAACAGACAAACAGACAAACAGACAAACAGACAAACAGACAAACAGACAAACAGACAAACAGACAAACAGACAAACAGACAAACAGACAAACAGACAAACAGACAAACAGACAAACAGACAAACAGACAAACAGACAAACAGACAAACAGACAAACAGACAAACAGACAAACAGACAAACAGACAAACAGACAAACAGACAAACAGACAAACAGACAAACAGACAAACAGACAAACAGACAAACAGACAAACAGACAAACAGACAAACAGACAAACAGACAAACAGACAAACAGACAAACAGACAAACAGACAAACAGACAAACAGACAAACAGACAAACAGACAAACAGACAAACAGACAAACAGACAAACAGACAAACAGACAAACAGACAAACAGACAAACAGACAAACAGACAAACAGACAAACAGACAAAAATGATGATGGCTAAAGATTCAGCCAATTCACTAAAACAGTTGTATAAAATAACTATTATAGCAATTAGCTAATTTGTCGAACTAAGTACTTTAAATTGATATAACCTTTTCATTTATGAACGGATTGTAATGAAACAAACCCTATATGGTAAACTTGCCAGAATGCAATAATGAAAACGCATTAAATTAAGCCGATTCTGAGATTAGCGTGAACAAACAGCCAAAAATAACAAAAATAACAACACTGTTTTGAATGAGAGTATTACGATATAGCCGTTTATAGCCGGCGTGATGTGTCAACAATTAAATACGTTTTTCTCTAAATATATTTGTAATTTCGAAATAGTGTAAAGAAAAAATTTTATCTTCGTTTAACGTAGAAAATTAAAAAAGTATTTAAGCGGATTAAGAGTAATACCATTATGGACAAACATCCCTGACAATAAAAAATATATATCAAATTTACTATTTTTAGACAGAAATATGCTAACTATACGTTATCGTTGAAAGATACAAACATGACAATAATCCAGTACATTTTTTTCATTTAGTACTTACTATTAAAGCAGACTTTACACACATTTATCCTATTTATTTCAAATTAAATAAGAATGTACATATAATAAACTTTATATGCAAACCTTCCTTGAGAAATTCTCTACCTAATGGTAAAAACCGTATCAAAAGCCATTGCTTGGTTTAGAAAAAGAAGATTTTGAAAGGCACAGACGACACAGAGAGGCGGAGGGCGACTTTATTTTATACTATTATTACAGAATAGACTACACTTTCATACAAAACGCTATAACCTAAATGTAGTATTATTTTACTGTCTTAATGTTGTTTGATGTCATTTGATAAAACCATTATGAATTATTTGATTATACGAAATTTTCAATATTTGCATTCAAAGTAAATATACTCGCACCTATTCTTTGTAAAAACGGCAGGTTAAGGCTAAGTTATTTTAGAAGTCAATATTAGTCTTTAATATTAGATAGATCGGCTTCGATGTAACTTGAATTGGTAAATTCTTTAAATATGTAATGTCACAATCATTTATAATATTAAAACCGTTTTCTATCTTAGTTTATTTTGTTAGTCAAATGCCAATCACCTTTTGAGACATTTTATATTTTAGTTAGACAAGTATAAAAATAACATAGATAATAATCCTACTAATATTACAAATATGAAAGTTATGGACAATGTATGTTTGTTCCATTCTCACGTAAAAACTGCTGAACCGAATTAGATTAAACTTTACACTTAGGCTAAAATTTGTGTAAAGATTTTAATTATAATATAACAACATGATTCGTTGGCTTGTGTTGTTATAGCAATTACAATGTCGTTTTATCACGGTGACTTTGAGTCACTGAGCTGACATTAAATGTAATGATCCCAGACAGAGACACCCGGCCTCTAGGAACGGCTTATGTACGCTCGGCGAGAGTTAATGGAGAGATAATTTGTTATGTACAGTGAAAAGTGGAAAGCTGATAAAAATAACTTACTTGGATCCACCACTCCCCATCCAGAAACAGAAAGGGTTCCTAAGCTGCTAGTATCCATGTTAGTCCAAAGACAGGCAGGGCGGATGAGAGGGCCGAATTCTACTGACTCCGCTAACTCCAATAAAGCTATGTCATTATACAATTTAGGTGCATGATATTCTTTATATTTAATTATTCTTTCAATTTTAATTATTTTTGGTTGTGTTCTTATTGATATTTCCTGAAAATTAAAGAACTTTCATTAAGATATAGATAAAATGATACTATGGAAATCGACATAACTCTTAAAATGAATTTGAGAAAATGAAAATATGTCATTACCTCAAGTGCGAATCGAACACACAACCTGTCGCATTTGAAGTCGCACGCTTGTGCCCCTGCACCACAACTAGCACAAATTAAAGGCCAGAGTATTAAAACAAAAAACCCTACTGCTTATATTAAGTCGATGTACACAGTAACACTAGCGCCATTATACTAAATTCGACAGCATATGAGCATACGAGTATAATTTTTCAAGATAAGGTATAAGAATTACGAGATAAAAATGAAACCGACATACATACACGATTAAAACATAACACTCGTTTTGGGGTCCCTCGCAGTTGCATAAAGAAAACCCTAAAATAGTTGTTTGGTATACAATACGTTCAATCCTTAAGGTTCCCCTCAGAGTTCATGCAAAAGAAGGTGAATGTTTATTCTTTCGGCTTTATGGTATATCCAAAATATAGTCAGGAACCTAGCGCTAAGACACTCCACTTTCCACGCATTTTTTGACGTATTGTATGTAGAGTGGCAGAACTCACTCACTCACGCCAAATCGCCCCCAGTCAATCATACTAGACACAGACAGAGGCCAATATTTAAAAAAATAATATTAACTGATACTTGCCATATCTCTATATCCCAAAAACGATTTAACTCGGTATAGGTCGGGATAGTTTCCATTCTGAAATTGTATTTTTTTAATATTATGCTCATGTTTTAGATAATTATGTATTAAATATATATATATATATATATATATATATATATATATATATATATATATATATATATATATATATATATATATATATATATATATATATATATATATATATATATATATATATATATATATATATATATCTACATATTGTATCTATGTATTTAAAAAACTCCCTTATATCAAACCATTTGTTTGTTGTTTTAGCTTTAAGCTGTATACCTCATAGACCAGGATAAGCAGAGGAAACCTACGTAGCAAAAAATCGATGCCGCGCTTTTCCTTATTACCAGAGCGAGGAAATGAAAATGTAAAATAATTTATATACTCGAGTGAATAATCTAACACAAAAAGTATTTTTCAATTCAAGCTGTTAATTCCTAGGATTAGCATGGTTAGGCTGAACCAATCAATTTTTTCACCTTTATAATATTAACATGAATTTTCTACTAAAACAGTGCTAACTCTTCAAAAAAGAATTAGACAAAAGAAAAATAAAAATTATAAGATGAACCTGTACTAAAAATTTATCACCCATCTTAACAACTTCAGGTTCACGACGCCTCACGCTTGCGTGTCTTGAAGATATGTAAGAACAATGTGCTGCTGTTACCATGAACTTGTCACTTATTAATGATGCTCCACATTTAAACACCCATTTGTACTCATCACCGCTGGAAGCTGATCTCCAGCCTACAGCACCCTGAAATCGTAATTAATTTATTTATACCAATAATTTGGTAGAAAGAACCATTTTTTGCCAGTAGTGGTGCAGGGGCACAAGTGTCAGACTGTAACTGCGATAGGTTGTGGGATTGGTTCCCACTCGAGGAAATGAAATATTTAATATTTTCATTTTCTTGGTCCGGTAAGGAGGCAACGTGTGGTGTTGAGTTCCGCTACTCAACACTCAATCCTTCTAGAATTTGGCGAAGAGTGAGGAGTGGAGTGTCTTAACACACACACACATGTTTGGTTCACAGGTTCCCTTTGTCTATTATGTGCAGGATAGAGCGTGAAGATACAAAAAAAAAACCGCACAAGGGCAAGTCGGGCTCACCCACCGAGGGTTTCGTAAAAAATTGGAGTTCTTGAACGTTTTTCTGAAATTAGCGGCTAGCCTAGCGGCTTTAATACCAAATTTTGCCCCCATTTTAAGGCTATAATTTTTAAGGATTTAAACGCAAATGTATAGTTTTCAGATTTTTTTCCTGAACTAGTACTATCTGTAGATGCAGGATGCCAAATTTCATAATAGGTTAACTAGAAATACCCTAGTAATTTTGACTCCGTTTATAGTGTCGAAATAGGCGTTTTTTTGCTTAGGAATTAACCACAAATATATAGTTTTCAGATTTTTTCCTAGTACTACCTGTCAATTTTAGCTGCCAAATTTTATATTTGTAGGTAACCGAAGTACCCTATGAATTTTGATTCACTTGATACGCGTTTTTGTGATATAAACGGCCATATATTTTTCTTAAGTAAATATGGAAATATGTTTTTATCAGAAAATCTTATCGGGCCGTAGACTGAGATAGAAGGTCTTGACAGACAGACAGACTCTTGCAATGCTTTAAATTTTATAGTGTAAAATACACTCTTATCTTTCAAAGTTACCCTGATTAAGTTTTGTGATTAAGTTAAAGTCTTCGTTATTTTAAATATATACGGATACCATATGGGGAAATTCTCCTTGAAAAGCAGGTCGACCTCCAACAGTAACGAGCGGACCTATAAAGAAATGAGAATATATGATATTATATTATAAAAAAATAAATATAAATAAATATTGAAACTTGAAAAAAAATATAAGCAAATAAATCAGCTTCACACTGTATCCCGCACACAGCAGGGTAGGCAGAGGGAACCTAGTGCTAAAACACTCCGTTCAACACTTTCTGCCGAATTCTGGACGCATTGCGTGTTGAGTGGCAGAACTCAACGCCGCGACACCAGAGCGAAGAAATGGAAATATCAAATATTTCATTCCACTGAGTGGGAATCGAACCTGCAACCTTCGCGTCTATAACCGCACCCTTGGGCTTCTGCGCACTTTCCAATTCGTACCAATAGTTCGTTAGATTAAGGCGTTCAACTAGACTAGATAAACCCTTCAGCTTTACAATATTATCTACTATAGATTCGCCCAAAGTCAAAACCTACGGAGTTAATCCGCAGCTTTACAGTCATTGATTTAAATCCTTTTAAGCTAAAAAAATGATATTATAAAAATGCTTACTACAATCTGTTTTCAAATTAACCTCGTTCTCTTCTATTATAGTCCTCCAAACATATTCCAGGCACTCTAAAAGTATATTTTTAGGTATTTGATATTAACTCGAAATGTTAAACAATACCGATTTTAAATTAATACAGTTATACAATGAATACATCGAATCCGTAATTCTTTTATGGGACAATGTGTACGCTTTTACAATAGGATTCCAGAAAACGTCAGAGAATTTTCTATATCACTATATAAAAAAAATGTGAAAAGACGTTTGTGTGTTAAAGGTTATTACCAAATTAATGATTTGTAAATGATAACACGCCTTGGGAATTAAATGGTCCATTTAGTGGTTTAACGGATTCTATGCAACCGAGTTACAGGTGCACCAAGAAAATCCACCAATTTTGGTAAAATTATTAATGTTTTTCTTAACATACAGAACATTTTCAAAAATATATTGAGATGCAACTGTCAATATATTAAATTTCTTTTGCCTTAAGGAATCTTTAGTACCCAAGTTATAGATTGCACGAATAGTTCGCTTCTGCAGGACAAATATTGGTTGAATACCGGCTTCATTACACCAAAGTAAAATCCCATAGGACAAATACTATGGAAGTAACTGAAGTAAACAAGTCAAGCGTTTTTACGTCAGTTAATGATCTAATTTTTTTGACCACGAAAGCTGCAGAGCTAAGTCTGTTCGCCAATCCATCAATATGGAGTATCGAGCACTACATTTAATAAGAACGCAATAAGAGCCGAGCCCTGGTTGACCCCTACTCTAATGGTTTGTGTAGCCAAGGCAGTCATAAATATAGAAACGGAGTCGTACTACATGTCTCTAATAATCTCAATATAGGCCTCAGGAATCCCTAGACTCTCCAACTCGTTACGTCGTTCATCTGTTTACTTAAAATAACACAATCACATTTCTTTAAAACTAAGTACCGATGGCTGGAAAAACTATCTAGCGACATTGTTCTAACACCCTGCTTATTTAGCCATATGAAAAGAAATGAAACCCTTAGTACTTACTGACTTCGCTAATTCTTCGTGCAGATGAAGTAAAGTTTCTTTCTTTGTGGATTATTTTTTTACATCGATTATTTTCATCGTAAATATCATAATTGATAGCTTCTACCACAGATGTGCCTTCAAATATTGTCCGTATTTGCTAAAATTGAAAATGATCTTAAATGAACTTTAAAAAATGAATGTGATATTGTTGTAATTGAATATTATTTAAGTATTTTCATTTCCTTGATCTGGTTACGAGGCCAAATGCGACGTTGAGTTCCGCCGATCAATGCGCATTGCGAAAGAAGCGAGTAACGGTGTCTTAATGGGAACGGGGTACAGTGTGAAATCAGAGTATTAGGCAAAAGGAAGAAGTTATCAATTCGATTATTTTTTTATATTTGTTGCCTCAGAACTTTTAACTGGGCAAATCGATTTTGATGATTTTTTTATTTGAAGCTAGTGCTTCCCGTGTGGTCTCATTTAAATTTGGTATATTTCTGACAATGGTATCCATGGGAAAATCACATAAGTCTTAAATTTACATTAGGTATGTGAGCGACAAATTGGCCAATAACTCAATATGACGCGGACCGATTTTCATGATTCTTTTTTTATAACCTTGAAGTGTATCCTTACACTCCAAGGTAGTGTGATGAAAGTTTGGTTAGATTCTGATTATCGGATCCGGTTAAAACTAAAGAAGTCGGTTTTGTCTGTTAAAAATTATTTCGTATTTTAAGTAGGCGAAGCGGCGACCGGGTGTTTTTATAAAAATAAAATTATTATTATTAGATTCTTTCTTTTTTTATATTTATTTACAATATATATATATATATATATATATATATATATATATATATATATATATATATATATATATATATATATATATATATGTATATATATATATATATATATATATATATATATATATATATATATATATATATACTAGAGGGCGCGCGCGGCTTCCCCCGCTTATTAGGAGTGAATTCTAAAAAAACCACGAAACACGTGTTCAATAAAATATTTTTAACAGTCTGAATTTTAACTTTTATAAAAATCGGTGGCAATTTAAAGATTTTTTGATATAAACTTTCAACCCCTTATTTGAACCCTTAGAGGGTGAACTCTTAAAAACCATGAAACACGTGTTCAATGAAATATTTTTAAGAGTCTGAATTTCAAATTTTATAAAAATCGGTACAGATTAAAAAAAAATCCATACAAACTTTCAACCCCTATTTCATCCCTTTAGGGTTAAAATTTTTCAAATCCCCTTCTTAGTGGATGTCCAGAATATGAAAATAAACATCTGCCCAAATTTCACGTTTCTACCATCAGCGGTTACGGCTCTGCGTGCGTCTTACCTCAGTCAGTCAGCACAAGTCCTTTTATATATATAGATATATATATATATATAGTACTTACAGTTGTCGTTTCCACTTCATTAGTTACTTGGTCACCCAGAACGTGGAGTGTAAAAACTAAAATATAAGCTGAAAACAACGTAAAAATAATTAAACTTATTTTTTTCTTTAATATTTAATTTGATCATCAGAACATTCAAAAATATCTATAGCCAAATGGATGATGAATATAATATGTATTTGTTAGTACTAAACACTCGAACACAATAGATAATATACTCGTACATAGATGTTTTCTTCGCTTAAATCAGATTCACAATTACAGGCCGTCGTGGCGCAAAGACACAAGCGTACGACTCTTAATGCGACGGCTATGGGTTCGATTCCCACTTGGAAATATTTTCATTTCCTCACTCTGGTAACGAAGCAAAGGCGCGGCGAAGGAAAAGCGCGGCGTTGAGTTGCGCCACTCAATACGCCTGCCTGCAGAATTCGGCGGAAAATGAGGAATGGAGTGTTACACTAGGTTCCCTCTGCCTACCCAGTGTGTGCGAGATACAGCGTGAAGCTTTAGCTTTAGTAGCGGTAAGCTTGATTACAGACATGTATGTACTAATAAAATAAATAAATCAAATAAATTAGCTTCACGCTGTATCCCGCACACAACAGGGTAAGGAGAGGGAACCTAATATAAGACCGACCAGACCCCCTCCCTCCGTTCCCTGTTCAACACCAGAGCGAAGAAATGGAAATATATATTTAAATAAATATCTTATCGCCTCGAGTGGTGATCGAACCCACAACCAGTCGATTTTACAGTCACACTTTTTGCCGCTGCGCCACGACTGGCCTGGTATGTACTAGCATAAATAATTTATTGACATCTTAACGAGCTGAGCTATCATAATAGCTCAATACTTCTAAACTGGATCTTATATTTTTGTAATGATAACTCACCCAAATCAATCCTTATAAAGCGAAACATTTTGAAACATCACTTGACTTGTCCATTATACTTGCCGTAACTAATTAAACTAAATATTTATTATATCGCGAGCTGCTAGGCTTATCGCATAAATACTTTTTATTGGGTTTCCTTGAAATATTGTGATTTATATTCTAGTTTTAAATATTCGCGTTTTGTCTTATTAGATTTGCTAAACCTAAAGTATTTCTTATCGAAGTGCAATATAATTCTTGCATTCGCCACAATTAAGTGAACAAAGTAAAAATTTATTTTGTTTTATTTTTTTAGTTTCACGCTATCCTACACTTGGCATAGGAAACCCGAGAACCTATCGATAATTCACTCCGTTCCCATTATGACACTTTCCGCCGATCTCTCGAGGCATTGTGGAAATGGAAATGAAACCTGTAACTTGTTGTATATTTTGGGCCCCTGTGCCATAACAGACTCAAAAATAAAAAAAAATATAATTTATTTTCACGCATCTCCCATACATAGGCAAGACGGACAGAGAGAACTTAGTGTAAAGACACTCCGTCCCTAACTAATAGATAATATTAAAAACTAGACAGACAGCGTTAGCTTCTTTTTTATTCATGTATATACGATGATATTTGCTGAATCTATATCATTGACCTTTGAGAAAAACATTATCAGTATTGATAAGGAAATACACCAATTGACATAATTTAATTAACGTTTATTTTTAAGTGCTCTGCTTGTGTCAATGTAGTATTGAAATGTTTATAGGGTTTGTAGTGTTCAAATCTTATCTATAAAAGTAAAGAGTTGGTTTGTACGCTCTAATCTCAGAAATTATTGACAAAAACTGAGAAAAAAAATGTGTGATATCAATTTTACTTCGACCACATAGAATGTACATATTATGTGTACGTTTCTTTTTTTCTGTTCACATATAGCAGAGTAGGCAGAGGAAATCCAGAACCCACTTTCCGACGAATTCTGGAAAGACTGACTAACGGAACTCAACGCCTCGACGCCAGAGCGAAGATATGAGAATTTTAAAATATTTCATTTACTTGAATGGAAATCGAACTCACAACCTGTTACGTTTACAGCTTGCATGCTTGTTTCCACGCGCTACGACTGACCTATACATGTGTAACTAAGATATCTTAGTTCTTGTTATTTGGCCATGCGGGTGAAACCGCAGATACAAGCCAGATAAATATAGTATGAACGTTAAAAATCAAACAAGTAGTTTTTATTGTTACGAAATCAAAATAATATTCCATCCTATACATATAGATCAATTATCAAATTTTACTATTTTCAATATTGTTAATTTTACAACATATTATACCTATCTTGACTTTGATATAGATGAAGTTTAAGAGGCAAAATTGCCTCTAAATCTTCGTCTATATAGTTACTAAGTTCTACAACTATTATTTTGAAGATCTCTTCAAGAAATTTCTCGGTCAACATTTGTGTCAAACTTATTGCAAATTCAATCGAGACAATTGGGACACTGTCATAATGTGGTTTGTATGTCGTAGCGTATGTACGCAGTATTTCGTTAGATATGTTTTTCAGTATCAAGTAGGGAAAGGAAACCTAGTGCTAAGACACTCCGTACCACATTTTCCGTCGAATTCTGAAAGCATTGCGTGTTGATTGGCGGAACTCAACGCCACGCTTTGTCTCGATATCAGAGCGAAGAAATGAAAATATAAATTTAAATAAATATTTCAATCCCTCGAGTGAGGAATTTTGATATTTGTGGTTTTCAAATCTAGACCAAATGTTGATTAGAAATTCCACCACATGTGTTGCTTAGGAGGATAAAATATCATACACATAATTTATAATTATTGTATTATATTATTTAATAATAAAGACTGATTTTGTAAATTAAAACAACTCAAATTTTTAAATTTTAATAACCAAACTCTCATCAAACTATCCTTGAAGTGTAATGTCCTTTCTAATAAAAAAAGAATTATCGAAATCGGATGGCGTCACATTGATTTATGCGTCCATTTGCCGCGCACGTACCTAATGCAAATTTAAGAATTACGTGATTGTCTCAAGGATATCATTGTCCGAAATGAATGAAATAAAAATGGGAAGAACACGGGAAGCACCAGCTTTGAAATAAAAAAGAATAATCAAAATCGGTTTACCCAGTCAAAAGTTCGGAGGTAACAAACAAAAAAAGAAAAAGAAGTCGGTTAAAAACAAGATAATAGTTTTTGCAACATGTTTTAGTTAATTAATGTAGATTCAGAATTTTTGCTGTATTATTATCATTATTTTTAACAACTATTGCTAAATATACGCGATATTAAATATTACTCATAAATATTTTAATTTTTTTAATATTTTTATTCATTATGTACTTGTCGTATGTGAGGCCAATCGGGCAGCGCAAGTGCACAAAAGTGCGACTTTAAACGCAACTGGTTATGGGTTCGATCCCTATTCGAGAAGATTAATATTTAAATTGATATTTCCATTTCTTCTCTCTGGTTTCGAGGCAAAAAGCACTGGGTTGACCTCCTCCACTCAACACGCAATGTCTCCAGAATTCATTCAGAAGGTGAAGAGTTTTGAACAAAATTTAGGAACCTAGTGCCTTAACACTAGATTCCCTCTGCCTATCCTGCTGTGTGTGGGATACAGCGTGAAGGCGATTTAATGTGGATTTTTAAAATTATTTATTGTTTCTGATCTGATCTAAGATGGACAAAAAAAAGCAGTGACCAATAACATTATATTTGAGCAATAACATATATGTACATATATTTCTCCATATTCTCTATTTTTCATCAGGCCATACAATGTTCTCGATCCAATCGATGAAGCTTACTGTCCGAGTGTAGACGCTAGGTATGTTAGGCAGCGCGCAGCTATAGCCAAAAGAGGTTATACCAACTAAATAGTACATGTGCCATTCTTGTGCCAGGTTGATTTTGGCTTGTAGTGGACCACCTGAGTCACCCTAACAAGAACAAATAATTATTAAACTATAAAAAAACTCTTTCATAATTTGAGCAATTCAAATATGCCCAAAATAGCCTAAGTCAAAAAGAAAAGAAAGAACTGAACATGGACTACGATATTTTTTTTTATGGAAAAGGACAAGGCAAACGAGCGTTCGGGTCACCTGATGGTAAGTGATTACCGCCGCCCACGACCTCGTGCAACACCAGAGGAGCTACAGGTGCGTTGCCGGCCTTTAAGGTAGATAGAGATAGACGCGCTTTCTGAAGGTACCCATGTCATATCGACCTGGAAACACTGCCGCGGGTAGGAAGTTCCGTGGCGCGAGGAAGGAAATTCCTACGAAACCGCACAATAGTGGATTGCCACGTATCCAAGTAGTGCTATCTCGTCAACTTATAACTACATAAAAGTATACCTATTTAATAGTTAAATTCATGTAGGGATAGGTCGTTTTTTCCTATTTTCTTCCAAAATTCGATTTTTTCCAAAAAAGAACACAAATTGTCAAATATCTTCTGAATTACTGAACATCGCTGAACATATACAGAGTGGAAGCGTCAGCGCTTCTTTTACGGGAACAGCGTAAAAGGTAAAATAATTTAAACCCATATCTAAAGAAATTATTTATCAAGATACCTCAACAGTTTAGACGTAGGATTTTTGCTTTGCGTTTTATTTTAACGATAACTTTATTATTTGTTTTGTTTAAAAAAATCACTTTTAAATTTTTGGGATTTTTTAAAATTGTATTAGGCTTTTAAAGATTATTTAGAACTATGGTTTCATTTAAAGTGGTACTGACAAAAACACTCTGTATATGGGTAAAATGGATAGTTACTGAGGTCCTCTATGCATACCGATGATGGGTCGATCGCTATACACCCCGTTTAGTTAATAAGTTGAAAAAGGGTACGGATCTTGTATCTGTTGCGTTTCGATAAAGTAATAATAAACAAAACACACTCCAGAAAATACTTTTGGATACACTTGAGCAAATTCCACTTCAGCTACTTATACTCGTGTACCACTTTTGTATGGAAGGCCAAAAATAAAATCAAAAAGCAGCATGTTTACATCTCTTGTTCAATTTTTTATCTAATTAGCCTCACTTTTGTATAGTGGGACAATGTACAGCGGGTCAATGTCTAACTGTAAAAGTTTGTTGGGAAAATGACCAATATGGTTTAATCCATATTTGACATGAGGAAATGGATTATATTTTTTTAGACAACTTGTTTAAAGTTTTATACGTTTCTTTCTAAATGTGAAATAAGACTCTAAAAATGTTAGACATTAATTATATTAATTTTCTGGCTTTGGCAAGACAAAACACGGCACGATCCACTATCACGGCAAAATCCAATAATACTTACTTCACAAGTGTCAATACCACCAGGTAAGTGACCCGCACAAATCTGATGATCTGTTAAGCCTTGCCAATTTCTGCTTCTTCGATATTTCAACAGCTCATTGCAATTGTCCGAATCTATTATACTAATATTCGCTACTTGAAGCTCTGTGGTAGTTTCTCTAGTCACTGTAAAGTATTTCAATAAAAAAAATATTATTCTATTATTATAGAGAAATCAGTAATTCATTCCGTTGCATATAGCGTCCTAAGTAGTAAAATCTATAAAAAATGGTGCTACGTATATTTTTTTATGTTTTCTAAAAGAAGTATTTAGAGACTACATTAAGATGTTCTAAACATCGGGTTTCCTAAATAGTATTTTTGAATAAAAAAATATACGCAATTATTTTAGGAAATTAAATTTGTGACAGGAAAGATTTACTTCTATAAAAAATAAGGAACGTGTTCATGAATAATAAATACGTGAATAGCTTAATTTTATGATTATTTTAATATTATTTTCATAAGAACAGTGCTAAAAATCTTACAAGCATCAACAACACCCCACCCTGATATAGAGAGTTTCTCCTCAGGGTCTGTCTCTTCGCTGCCCCACAAGCAGATTGGTCGGATTCTAGAATTGAATTGTAATGATTCTGCCAATTCGAGTAGCGCTATGTCGTAGTAGAGTTTAGGGGACTGATAATTTTCGTGTTTTATAAATCGTTCTATCCGTACATACTTTGCCAACGTGTCTTTTGATACCTTTAAAAAATAATAAATTATAAAAAATCCTAACATAAAAAAATCCTGCTTATAGATAATATTTAATGATACTCTTTGAGCCAAAACAATAAACAAATATTATTAAATAAAAAGTTAGAAGATTTTTCTCACACTATTGTAATTTCATGTACATCTTAATATATGCTAGTAGCTTATGTATAGATAATATTACTATACATTATAAAATAAAACATATATATATGAATTTTAATAAAAAAATATTACAAATACGAACCTTTTTTCCGTTAACTTTAGACATAAATTTTTGCATTTCGGTCTGAAAATTTAATAAAAGAAAGATCACGATCATTTTGCCGTCAATTACAATGTTAAGATAGAATAAAAAAGGCAGTTAGTTAGTTATTTCACCTAGAACTATAAAAGTCTTTCGTTTTCGAGATTTTTACATATGTATTATAAGTTAAATTATATTAACTAATTAAGGCCAGTCAGAACACACAAGCACAAGGATGTGACTGGAAACAACAGGTTGCAAGTTCGAATTCGGCGGAAAGTGAGAAACGGACGTGTTTTAATGGGAACGGAAGTGTCCTGACAATAGATTAGTATTTTAACTGAATTCAAAAATACATTTTAAAAATGCTGTGACCACAGATCAAAATAAGATTTTCTAAACATCGAGTTTTCTAAATTGTATTTTTTAATAACAAAAATATACGCGACTTTTTCAGGAAATGAAATGTATGACAGGAAAGACATACTTCTATCAAAAATTTGTCCCCAACTTTCACAATTTCAGGTGTCGTATTAGCAACAGTTTTGTCTTTTCTGGGCACAGAAGAGCAATGTGCTGCTGTTAGCATAAATTTCTCACTTATCAACGAAGCACCACATTTAAATACCCATCGAGTCAAGCTATTATTGGCTGATCTCCATCCTACAGCACCCTTGAAATCAAAAATATAAAAAAAAAACATTATTTTTATTAAATTTTGCAAGTTTTTCTTGATGTACCATATCATTTGAAGGCCATAATCATACAGCAGCATAACACCTGACGCGACGGTGGTAGATTCGATTACCACTTGGAAGAATTATTTCCATTTTCTCTATGACACAGAGTTCTGCCACTACATACAATACATCTTATTTTGAATGTGGGACGGAAAGTGGGAAACAGAGTTTCTTAACACGATATTCCCTGTCTAAGATACAACGTAAAGTTAACAAAGCTATAATTTACCGTACGCACATACCATGTGTGGTAATTCCCCTTGATAAGCTGGTCGTCCTCCTATTGTAATCGCTGAATATAATATGAAAAATTAATGGAATTGAAATGGGACCATATAAAGTCTTATAACTATCCCAAATTAAAGTATAGTTTTTTTAATTTTTTTCTCTATAGGAAATAATTTTCTTTTCGCTACTTGTACAGATAGCTATAAAATTACTTAATTTACTAAATATATACAGAGTGTAACGTGATGGACGGATCACCGGTTATATATAGAAGACCTCAGTACTTATCCCTTCCACCTCCATGTAAATTATAGTTAAGGAGAAAGGTGTACGAAATGATCCTTTGATGTGAGATTTTTTGCAATTGAACGCGACTATGATCGCCACCGAGGCATTCGTTCGTTCGTTCTTATCTTCCGCGCACATCAGTCATACTGTAACGATGGACTGAGCAGCCACTCATTTGTGTGAAAGAAAAACAATATTTTGTACGTTTAAGCTAAGATTGAGGCCGCCACGACTGGCCTCACTGGCACTGGCAGGGGCACAAATTGTAACTGTAAAACCGACTGGTTGTGGGTTCGATCCCTATTCGAGGAGATTGAAATATTTACTTAAATTCATATTTCCATTTCTTCGCTCTGGTGTTGAGGCAAAGCGCAGCGTTGAGTTTCTGCTACTCAACACGCAATGCCTCTAGAATTCGGCAGAAGTGGGGAACGGAGTGTCTTAATACTAGGTTCCCTCTGCCTATCCTGCTGTGTGCGGGATAAAGCGTGAAGCTATATTTTTAATCTAGGTGCGTAAGTGCAGTGACCTGTATATTAGTGGATGAATATAGTACCATATTACCTGTTCTGCATCCAACATGCTTATATAAAGATTTTGTAAGTTAATTACGAAGTCGCGACTCACACGGGACTTCGCCCGCTTTTTATTATATTAGAGCCAAATTTAACGAAATCTTTACATACATTCTAAGTTTTGTGTCAATTTAGTGTATAAGATATATTACTATAAAGTTTTATCTAAATTCGTTCCTACTAACGGATTCAGATATAAGTTTGGGGCAAGATGATCACATAGTATGTGTACGAGATGATCCATTAATCTATCATTATTAGCAAGATCTATAAACTAAATCTTTGATCGAGCATGACTAGTGTCCTTCAAATCCTTTATAGTTTTACTACAGTGTAATCTATAAGCAATCTCCCTTAAGAGCGTTATCATACACCTTTCCTTTAACTTAGTTCAAATAAAATCAATTAGGTACTTTTCCACATGTCATTATAACAGTCACGGTCTATGTAGTTGTTGAAGTTTCCTTGAACCCTAGCTTTCCATATATTCTCCTTACAGTCTGAAAACAATATCATATATGTTTTAAATAAAATTAAGAATAAAAGCTGGTGCAGCAGCACAGGGACGGACTGTAAATGAGGTGAATATGAGTTCAATTTCCATATTGGGGTATGAATTATTTTTATTTTTCAAAATTGTGTCGTGTATGGGGAACGGAGTATCTTAACATCAAGTTCCCTTTGCCTACTCTACTATTTTCGGCATACAGTGTAAAGCTAAACAAAATATAAAAGAGACGTTTAAATTTTATCTTTTTTAAAACTATTTTTTTTAAACATTCTGAATATAATATATTATTTAATTTTCAGACATTTTCATCATCTTACGTGTTCAGTGGCGGGGCTTAACACCGACCTTTGCCTCGACAACATAGCCAAAAAAATTGAAATACGAAATATTTCATTTCCTTGAGTGCGAATCGAATCGAACCCACAATCAGTCGCACTTTAAGCTCTTGCGCCACGACCGGCCTCATACGTACACCTTCCTCCATCTATAATGTATCTCTATCTATAAGTTAAATAATATATTGTGACCGCTGTCTAAGATTAAGTTGATTTTAAGTCTATGATATTTTTGGACTATAAGTACAAATATAAAAACCGACATATTATTGGTTAAATGTGATAAAGCCAAGACTGATGATAGGATATATGCATATTCTCAGATAGGCAAAATATTGTAAAGGCCAAAGAAGGATCATGACTGTTCAGATATAGATAAACGATGATATGTGAATTGTGTACCAGGCAAAATTCTCTCTAATCTCCCCCTTAAGGGAGTCGATGAGGATGGAAAGAGAGAAGGAGGGAGAGGGAGGGTAACCTTGTACACTTTAACACTTATTCAATTTAAAGAAAATCAATTAGTTACCTTTTTTGATATTTCTAGACAACCAGGCATCTGTCATGTAGTTGCTTAAATTTTCTTGAATTCTAGCTTTCCATATATAGTCCAAACATTCTGACAACAATATCAAATCATATACATTAAAATAATATTAGAGCCGAGGCTGTTGTGTTGCAGCAGGGCCGTGACTGACTGTAAACATGGTGGTTATAGGTTCGATTTCTACTGTGGAGTATGAATTATTTTTATTTCTCACTTAACTCGCAATGTATCGGAATTGGGCGGTGCGTGGGAACAAAAGGATCTTAACATTAGGTTCCCTCTACCCACCTGTTATTTAAGGAATACAGTGTGACAGTGTGATACTAAAAAAAAAAGGAAACAGGAGGTTTAAGTTTTACCGATTTTTTTTTAAACCTAATTCTAAATGAAATATATTCTTCAATTTTCAGGCCTTTTCATCATCATACGATATCTCAATACTCTATCTATAAGTAAAATAACAAATGATTTGACATAAATGAAACAACTATTAGTACGTTAAACGTGAATACTTACTGACTTCGCTTATTCTTCGATTTACTGAAGAAAAATTTCTATTTGAGTTCTGTATTAGGAGATAATAATTTTCACCAGTAATTTTATGATTCAACACATCTTCTATGTTTGCTCCATTAAATATAGAACGTGTCTCCTAAAAATATATTGATAATTAATTTTTTTTACATATGTTCCCTGATCTAGCCTCGCGTTGCTGTGGCTCAGTGATTATAGCAAATTGAATCAATGTTTTGTTCTATATCTATTTTACTTATCATTTTGACACAATCAAATAACTTTTTATTAATAAAACTGTAAAATGTTTAGTCGTTTTTAAATTACTTAGGATTGAGCATTGGCATACTTGGCGAAGTACACACATATGAAATTTAATAAGCACTTTCAAAATATTTTATACTTAAGTAAGTACTAACACATCAAACATCTATTTCTATATAAATAACAGAATCATGTTAGTTACACCGTTTATATCTCAAGAACTGCTTTACCATTTTTTTAGATTTTTGTATTTTTGGATTGGTCTTCGTCGGGAATAGGATAATAAGTATTAAAATATGATATTCATCAATTAAAAAAAATAACATTATAACGTAATGATACTTATAACTAAACAAAACCGACACCTCTCATTTATTCTGACAGGACACGTTCATTATTCATTGGATAAAACAAAACGCAACTGATTATTCACGTAATGAGGTCTAACTGCGGTTTGTTTAATAAATACCACAAATTTTAGCGTTGAAATGTTTGTTTATTTTGTGCAAGGATTAGTTTTTTGATATTGCTGTGAATAATGCCGTGACGGAGAGGATCTGGTTTTTCCACACGGAGCTAGTGGACACAGCGGTAATATATATAACCAATGAAGGAGAACAATAAAATTCACGGGAAGGGCGCCGCGCTAGTATGACCAAACCGCATGTCGCTCAGTGAAGAGCAAAGTGACACAGCCCGTGAAACGACTAGATTGGCAATGCGAAATCGTCGAGCAAACCTCAGAGGTCAATTTAGTTCAGCGTTCAGCGGTTCTTTGCGCTTGCCAAAGCGATCTGCATGAATTTGGTTTATTTGTGGATGCCACCTTATTGCACATGGAATGTTTCATCCGAGAATTTTCAATGAAAGCTAAGCGATGAAGTTTCTGATTATCCGCTTCATTCTTCTTCCTATCTCGTTCCTAATAATACGCTTGCAGTTGCTTCTTCTAGAATAATAGCAAGAATATCGTATGACTCATTCAGTATTAAAAATGCCGTTTTAGTAGCATCAAAAATCATCATCTGGGACGAATTCACAATATCGCATAAACGCGAATCAGAAGCCCTTATCCGAACATTGACGAAAGATCTACGCAATGACTCAAGATGTTTCGGAGGCGCAATGATTTAACTATATAGTGATTTTCCGCCAAACATTGCAAGTAATTTTAAGATCAACTACTGCCGATGAAATAAGCATTTGCCTTAAGTCGTCAAATCTATAGCGCTATGTAAAAAAAACTTTAGCTGACAACAAATGTGAGAGTTGCATTACTAAATGATACACCTGCTAAAGGCTTTATTGAGGCAATAAATGAATCCTAAATCTTACATACATTAGATGTATCAAGCGGAGCGAATTTCGCTGAGTAGGTTAATAATGTATCATAAAAGGACAGAAAAATCAATTCTGTTGATGCAAGGTATAAAAAAAATAATTGGGTTCAGTTTTTTTTATAGTTTCTTTAAAACCAAAAACCGGACAAGCGAATATTTTATTGAACACATGTTTCGTGGTTTTTTTAGAATTCACTCTTAAGGGTGCAAATAAGCGGGCGAAGCTGCGCGCGCCCGCTTGTGTATCATAAAAGGACAGAAAAATCAATTCTGTACATGCAAGGTATATAAAAATGCCTGTTTGTTTTGTATGGTGATGGTTTACGGTATGGAGATTTTGGGTTCAGTTTTTATTATAGTTTCTTTAAAACCAAAAACCGGACAAGTGCAAGTCGGGCTCGCCGAGGGTTCCGTAAAAAATTAGAGGTCTTGAGCCTTTTCTGAAATTCACGCAGAGCTTAGCCAGAGCCGTTTCATTTGACATCTCACTTTTTAACTTCTGAATATAACTAAAAACAGTTATAGTTGATTATAACTTTCATACAAAAATTCCAACAACTCTACAATTTATCTCTCTTCTCTCTCATTTCTGCAGTGATCCAATCTTGTGATACGCTTGCCCTTGGATTTTGAATGTTAAGAGGAATTTTAACACTCGAAAATATTGGTATATTTTGTCCATCGCACCAATCATCTAATTATCTTAGAATGTGCAGAATGTCTGTTGCTAATTTAAACTCAAAACGAAGGAATGATGCACGTGTTAATATGTAATACCAACTGGCTTCCTTTTTCTATTGTGTTCTTTCATGAGCTGTTCTTGAAAGCCGTCCTTTCTCTCAATGTATTTCGTCGCAGACGTTTATCACGTTGTTCTCGACATTCTCACATGTGATTTTCTACTGTTCTGGTTTGTTGAACTGCTTTTGTATCTGTGGTTTGTTCTGGGTACTCTGAGTATATTCATGCATAGAACTGAAATTGAAGTAGTACAATTTTTATTACTGTAGTTAATAAATAAATTAGATTAAAATTTATGAATGGATTTTTAGCAGAATAAAAAAATATAATACAATATATAAAAGTATGAATATAAGCTATCTAGCAGACATTAATACATATTCATAATTAAAACAAAAATATAAAACTATTTTCTAAAATATAAGATTTTAGATTATGTCTGCAAAAGTTACAATCAAGAAAATAATAATATTTAATGCAATCATGAAATACTTACGATACACTATTTCGAGATGATACAGAGATTTTTTTCCGTTAACAATGATAATAATATCCAAACGATGTACTGTACAATTATAACACAATATACAGAAATACACAATATACAGGGTAATTACAGAAATCATTAATAGAAAAATCAGAGTGTCTTAACAACCCAGATGATGTATAAAATAGTACCTCAAAACATCGCGTATTAACAGAGTAACTTTCAGATTTTATAAAATTACAGCTGCTGTAAAGTTAGAGAAATTCTTGCATTGCAAAAAGATCTAGAACAACTATTCATGCGCTATCGATTTAACGACCAATTATTTTGCATGGTTAAAGATTCAAAGTGAACTTTAAAATTGATTTAAAAAAAAATAGGTCCCGCTGAGTTTCTTGCGCCGGTTTTTCTCAGATCTGAGGCATTAACTTTAGTGGTGAGGCGTTAACTGGTGGTAAATTATTTGACGTTCAAAAAATGAAGCATGTAAATTCTTATTTTAAAATTATTTGATTTTTTTTTTAAATTATTTCATTTTTTTTAAACGAACTTTAACCAGCGTACACAAACCATGGGCCCACAATGAATATCCCTAATCTCAACAGGATAGGAGTGATGAGAATGTAAGAATGTTCTGGCTAATACCAAAAAATGCACTTTGGCCGTCATCATGAACCATGACCTGTTCTTGGTGTCGCCCACTTGAAACTCTGTCCAAATTACATTATGAATTAATTAGGATTTGTCTCTTAGTCCCTTCGTCTTCAATGTAGATTAGTTTTGGATGTGAGCAGGCACAGTATTGGGTACTGTGTGTGTGACTGTTGATGTATTAACCACCAAGGATGCCCCCACAAAGTATACTCGTAGTAATGTGACTCGCAAGGCAAATCTTAGCAATAAAAGCCGGGACTCATACAGGCAGAAGAAGAGCAAATATATTATAGAATTTAAATAACTTAGTTTATTACTCACATTCTTATTTTCGGACACCTCGACTAAGTCAAATTCAAATGGTATTCGTGATTCAGAAGCAATTGTAAGAAATACTGGAATTTATTAACATTTAAATTATTATAGGATTTCTCCGGTTATATATGAACTTAAAATCACTGTGCGTGTATTGAAAAGATCGTTTTCAGCTTCACACTGTATCCCAAAGCTAGCAGGCTAGGCAGAAAAGGCCTAGTGTCATGATGCTCCTCCTCCTTCTCCTTACGTTTCGTTCTGTGGAGTGCCGGAACTTAACGCCGTGCTCTGTCCTACCAGAGCGAGAGAATAAAAATAATTAATGACCTTGTGTGGATATTGAACACTTAACAATCGAATTATGAAATACTTAGAAGAATGGTTAACAAAATTATTATATATATTTCATATACAAAATACAATACAAGAAATATCTAATTTATTTAGGAAACCGAACTCTGGCCCTCAATTACATACGTTTAAATAATAACAGCTATTTAAATTTCCGTTATTTAAAATATATAATAAATCTTTTTATAAAATAATATAAATAAAATTACTTACATGAACTAAGCAAAGCGAATTTCAACATTTTTGAAACTCAGAACTTGAATACTAAGATTTATATACAGTTGCATCTTATTAGAAGATGTTTGTTATGGACTTAAAAAAATATTAATGAGGGTATCTATATCAGCTGTACACTTGAGAATATTTATATTGTTTTAATCATTCTTTTCAAGTGATTCTTACAAGATTTTCATAATTCTACGGAAAGAAAATATCGACATCTTGTATGTAACTCTTTGAACAACAAGATGGAGGGTTCAAGTCCGTGTTTAAATTTTTATACGCTTCTTATTAGTTTGCGCTTCTTACTATGTGATTAACATAAAAAAAATCTGTATGATTTCCTCGACATGGAAGCCAAAACGCGGCATCATGTTCTGCTCAACATAATATACAGGGAAAAATGTTTCAAATTCATACTTAAAAAACTTATTCAAAATTCATCAACAGTTTAGACGTACGATTTTTTTTCATTTCACGATTTTATTTCTCCATACTATATAACGCGTGACGCAGTTACGAATAGATACCAATAACGTAAGCAATTAGGCTAGCCGCACACACACTATATTATTGTCAATACAATATTGACAATAATATTTTTAATATATGGACCCGCACACTACGCAATTTTATTGACAATATATCGTAGTAAAATCTGACGCATTCGCTTAGTAGCTTTATTTATATGCGTACGTGTTATATCTAAAATATTATCTCTATTTGGTTACAATTTACGACAGGTAATTGAACAGCCTTTTTAGCACACTACTTTTCTTAACTTTATCAAAAGTTTATGAAACTTTATTAAAGAAAAGCATAAGCGCCCGCCTCCTTTGAAGTCTTTTTTTCAACTAAAATATTGCCGTGCGCCTGCACACGACAATATTATTGACAATACATGCTTTATTCATAATTTAAATGTACGTGTGCGGCCAGGCTAAGCTGAACTCAACACCGCGTTCACAGTCATACGCTTATGCAATTAATTTCTTTTAATCGAAAGGAGTATCATTGAATCTATGTTTAGAAATGTGAAAGATAAATAAAATTCAGAAGATGCATAGAAAAGGAGACTGAAGCGATTGTATACATTCTTGGGCCCAGAATATAGAGATGAAAATGGTATAATTTAATAGACTCGGGTACATCATTCCTTCCTAAAAATTCTGTTAGTTTTGGCAATCTCAGAGCTGAGTTATTAGAGATTTGATAAAAGTGAGGTTATCGCACATTTCACACAGCGATCCATATCCGTAGCGTGGTTGTCATTAGATACAAAAGATTTCGGTGTCAACTGGGGAAGCAAGTGTCCTACAGAGTAGGAAACAAACGGGAAAGCACCCAAAACGTATCAAAACGAACGAAACGAGTGAAGCAAAAAATGCAAGAATCATTAGACAAGGTGACAAGATCAATCAGCTGTCACATCTGTCATTTAAAACATGAATTATTTTAATTGATTTAAAATAGATTTTTGGTTTTTTAGTAATTAATTGAAATTTTCTAGTAGAAATAAGTGCCATAAAATACTTAAGACTTAATTTAAATGAACAAATATTTTATTTTCGTAGTACTGTACTGTAATGGAGATTCGAGATTGTCCAGACTGTCCATTGAGCTGATTTTTATTCAAAAATATATGAAACAAAATTTTTAGACCATATCTCTACTTCTTTCTTCTTTTGTATTTTATGAGACACACAAAACGAAAAGTAAATATTAAATAAGTCAAAAATAGACAATAGAGAAGCCTTTTATTAAGTTCTATCTGCATCGTCCACAAAATATGTAAGTGCGTCATTATATTGTGAAAAATATACAGTCAAAAACAAAAGTGCTATTTACATTATATTCATTACTTTTATTTTAAGGGTGTCGTGGTGCAGCGGTACTGATTTGTGGATTCGATTTCCAGAGGGGGCAATGAATGGGTATAATGATTGCATAAACATGATTGTGTATTTGTATATTTTTTTCACTTCCGTCAGCAAATTAAAAGTTTTAGGCAAAGGTTATTCGGAATATACAAAATTTTTCCTCTTTATTCTAATTTGAATAGGTCACTTGTTGTTCTTAAAAAAATATACTCTATACTCCGTGGCGCAGTGCAATATTATGGGTTTGATCCCCACTCGAGGAAATGATTATATTTAAATTATATTCTATTATCCTTTACCCACACAAGTAGTCAAAAAGCGAGGCCTTGAGTTCCGCCACTCAACACGCAATATTTTGAAAATGGCGGGAAAAGTGGGGAAAGTGCCATAACACTAGGTACCCTTTGCCGGCCCTGTTATGTGGGAAAAAGCGTGAAGCTTTTTGTTTGTCATTAAAAATACGAATTTAAGTTTAGAAATGGCTGAACAAGAAGAAAGATTTATAGGTTTTCCTACTTTTTACTTTGTAAGAGAAAAAAATATTACTTATTTTAGAAAAAAAAAATTAGAATTTAATTTCTAATAATTTATATTGAAATATTTTTTTTATAAAAAGTTTTACAATTTTTAAGGTATATTTATTTAACTTGTCGTGTTAGTGAGTTTGATAATGTATGTGAAATAATGCAAGCTCATTTTGAACCACTTCCTAGTGTCCGATTGAACTGAAATTTGAATTACGACTTCAGTTCTGATGACAATGAAACTGTATATTATCTATATAGTCAACAACTATCTAATGGCCGCCGCAACAAAATGACGGACTGCGAATTATACACAGCCCACCTCATATAGGTATCAGATAAAGTAATTTGATTAATAAAATACAATACAACTAGAGATAGGAGATGAAGCCGGAAAGAAAGCAAAGGGCAACTTCTAAACTAAGAAAGGTAATCAGGTCGTGTATGGACTCATTTGATTTGCCTTGGCAAGCACTCTAGTTTTAAATATTATCAAGCACCTGACGAGATTGACTGGAAAAAACATCTTGCAATAACGATGCAGAAATGAGAATATTAAGATAAAACTAAACATGTAATTTAGTGCATATAAAAAATTAAGAATCAAAACCGAATAAATTATTATAAATTCTAACATGACACAAGCTTTTGCATTTTATGTATAAAATTTTCTTTTTAATACAACTAACATTTTAAATAAAAGTTTGCTTTTTTTTAAAAAAAAAGAAATGATATAAAAAAATACGTGCAAAGTAAAATAGAAAATATAGAGATTTGTACAGTACTTAATTGTCAGGAAAAGCATTGTTTCAACTTTTACTTTCCTCTCAAAGGAAAACGTAGCGAAACTTTATGAATAGATTTCGCAAGCTCGTTTCTAAAGGTAGTTTGTACAAGTGTATACAGTTGTTACATGAATTTGCAATTTCAAATTATACATAACCAATATAAGGATAAAATTTATAATATGATGACGATATTGTGTTATTTAATTGACCCCAATCGAGAATGATAATTTTTATTTTTTAAATTAAAATTCAACCTATTTTCATTTTCCTAGTCAGGTAAGTGAACCGCGGTGAAGTAAAATATTCTCGATATGACTTTTAATCTTTGAGAATTTTTTGGACAAACATACAAACATACATACAAGAAATTATCACACGTACTTGGAAGTCTAAATAGGTTATCATATTTTCATTTAAAATGTGTAATAATTATGAAAATCAAAGATCTTACTGGGTTAACATGATCAAATATACAATTAGAAAAATATACCTTATAGATATGTAAAATTATAACCTCCCTTTCAAATCTTAAAATGAACAGTTGGCGGTGGTATTTTTTCAACTTCTACTTTTCTCTCAAGGGAAGCGGTTGCAAAACTTTTATTCTATTGTTTACGTGCGAAACTTTTCTAAGTTGGTTAGGTTAAACAGTACATTAGTGTTACATGGATTTGCAATTACATTTTGTTATATTAAATATACTAAAAATACCTATTAATACGCTATAATATAGGTAAACACTAAACAAGACACACAAATAAACGCGCAGGTTGTGGGTTTGAGCCCCACTCAGAGGAATGAAATTTTAAATATTTTCGTCTCTCGTCTTTTTTTTTTAATTTTTTTCTTCTCTCGGTTCTGGTAACGAGGTAAAGCGCGGCGTTGAGTTCACTAATCAACACACAATGCCTCTAGAATGCGGCGGAAAGTGTCTTAGAACTAGGCTCTGAGTATCCTTTACTATGAAGATACAGCATGAAGGTAAAAAACCAAAAAAAAAAAACGGGCAAGCGCGAGTCAGGCTCACTCCCCGGGGGTTCCGAGCTTTTTCTGAAGTTCAAATTTCTAAAACTCAGCTTAGCCCCCTTAACTCAACTTAGAACCCTTTCATCTGATACCTCAGTTGAACTAGCGGCTTTAATACCTAATTTTGCCCTCTTTTTAAGGCTATTATTTTTTAAGATTTAACCACAAATGTATAGTTTTCAGAATTTTTCCTAAACTAGTACAGATGCCAAATTCATAATTCTAAGTCAACCAGAAGTATCCTATTAATTTTGATTCCCTATATAGTGTCGAAATGCGCGTTTGTTTACAGTTTAAACGGTCATATCTTTTTTTAAGTAAAAATCAAGGGACCGTCGATCTAAACATATGGTTTGAGTATCAACTTGATATCTCCAAGCGTTACAGACAGACCAACAGACGGACGGACAACAAAGTGATCTTATAGGGTTCCTTTTTTCCCTTAAAAGTATAGAACCATAAAAAACAGTGTTGAGTTTCGTCACTAACACACAGTGGCCTGTGACCAGTGACCTGACTGATGTACAAGAACATATTTCGACCAGTTTGTTAAACAGTTGCGACGTTTGGCCAATATATATCTCAGCACTCTCATGGTCATATAATAGAAACGATGATATTGAGGTAGATGTGCTGCGCAAGACGGTCTGAGCGTTCATCCATTTGCGGTTGGTCTTGGTATCCGTGACGTAGCAAGCTTATTCAAGCTTTCAAGAGCGTCGCCTGAGTTAATATGGCCACGTTGTGCGCAGGCCTAGGTAGGCAGAGGGAACCTAGTGTTAAGACACTCCGTTCCCCATTTTTCACCGAATTCCGAAGGCATTTCGTGTTGAGTGGCGGAACTTAACGCCGCCCTTTGCCTCGGCACCAGAACGAATAAATGGAACTATAAATTAAAATAAATATTTCACTTCCTCGAGTGGGGATGGAACCCACAATCAATATAGTATACCTATATGTTTTTCGTTATTATTATTGTTTTTAAACAATCTACTTGAACGTCTGGCGTTCTTCATCCAGAAACAAACGGAATCAGTAACAAAGGAGACCGAATTGATACCGTTAATCGGAAATTGGAAGCGCATTCAAAATTTTCATCCATATTATTTTGCTTAAATAATTTAATGAAAATCAAGTTTGATGTTTAAAATGCTAGTACTTTACTCAACAATGAATTGTATCACATCTTCCTTAGAGTAAATATAAATAAATTTAGGAAAGGTAAATAATTAAACAGAATCGTCGTATTTTCTCAATTTACTCAGAGACCGAAGATTTAATTCCGCAAACGATTATAAATCACAACTAACAATAGAAGCGGATGTACACTAAATAATGGTACTTAAGGAGTTATTGCAGCTTTAAAACTAAATTTATCTATAATATTTTTTGACGCCAACGTAAGACAGTTTTTGATTCTACGTGCGATAACTGATTTCCACATGTTGAAGTAACTTTTTCAAAAAGAATATTCAGAGACCGTCGTGGCTTAGCAGCACACGCGTATGACTGTGAACATGGATTGGATTCCCTCTAGGGAATTGCATTTTTTAATATTTTCATTTCCTTGCTTTGGAAACTAGACAAAGCTCGGCGTTGACTTCCTCTACTCAAAGAGCAATATTTAAAAAAAAATGTGGAAAGTGGGAAACGGACTAGCTTCCCTATGCCTACCCTGCTATATGCAAGATACAGCGTGAAGCTAAATGAATATATAAATTTCTCTGATTTTGTATAACAAAGCGCGGCGAGTGTCTCAAAGTTGAGCAGGAAATGGAGACTGGAATAACTTTACGGTAAGCTTTAATTATTTATTGGAATGTGTAGAATATATATTTTTAAATCTATTATTCTCCACAATGTGTGGATAAAGAGTATCTAAATCAAGAAAACTCAACCTGTTGAATAAATTTTTATTCCATTTAGCAAAACCACAAATTGTACTTTTGTACTTTTTCTTACTCGAATGGAGAAACAAAAGTAGCTTAAATATTTTTATACTAGCGACGAGCTCGCGGCTTCGCCCGCTTAAATTTATTAATTATGTGTTTGTTTAAGTACAGTAAGTGGTATTTTTTACACGTTTATCGTCCCATAGTTTCGGGTCCTATTCAATTCAAATAAAGAAACAAAAAATCTAATCGATTGTTTTGATAATTTTAATGATATCGATGAACCTCCCCTTCACCCCCGTAGAGTCACGCCGTTACGGTGCGCGAGACTCAACACTCCGCATTTTTTATTATTACATGATTTTCTTTAGATTGATATTTTTAACTTCATTATATTTTTTTTTATAGAATACCCTATTTTTTTAATTTAAAATGTATTTTACAGATATTGAAATTATCTTTAATAAAATATAATTTAAAAGCATAGGGATTAATACAGAGGTATAAATAATATGGTTTGATTATTGTCGACACTTTTGTCAACTTATAAAATACAAAAAAATATTTATATTATATATAATTACAGTAGTTAGACATATGGTATCCCGGACTTTTTTTATAGATATTGATGTGTTCTATAATACTGTAGAACATTGTTTTGTTCTATCTGCAATAGTTTTCGCAGCGCACGCAATGATAGAATTTTTAAGATCAATTTCTTCACACCTTGGGTTGTATTATTGCATTTTTATTAGGGATCTCAATTTTTTTTTGTAAATGTATAGTCTATATTGGCCAGTGAAAATGCAGCTTTCTAATAGTGAAAGAGTTTTTGAAATCGGTTTAGTAGTTTATGTGTGAAAAAAATACAAACATACATACAAAAATGCAAATCTTACCTCTTTATAATATTAGTATAGAAGTATAGATTAGTATAGATAATCACATATCGTGTTGACGAAATGTAGGTTAGATTCATCATCGATTATAGTGGCATATGAATCACTGTGTACACGGTACATTCGTCGTCCATTATTAACACCTTGTGGGAGATATGTATTTCGTATCATTTATTAATATATTTTTTACTTTATGTGTAAATTAAATAAATAAATAATAACAAAAATGTAAAAAATATTAAAAGCTATCACAGACTTTTCTTTTCTCTTTTACCTCGTCCAATGTTGTCAATCTTTATACACATTCTCTTGTGTGGTTCGTACGTTCCTTCAGCACCATCGACACTGTGTTTCCAAATTTCTTACGAGAAAAACTTAGTTTTTTTTTATTTCACACTTTTCTCTCCTGTTTGCTTCCATATACATAATATGGAAATTTGCTTAAAAACAAACATCGTGATTATCACAAACCCACTACAGAATGATATAATCCGTGTTAAATTACAATCGCGACGTTTAAATATATTCAATACAATAACTACTTTTCTCCACCAGTTTGTGGTTGGTACTGCTAATGTATAGTAGGCTCACAAGTAGCGAGCTGTTATGCACACGTAGCTGCAGTTTAACGGTATTTAGGATACAACAGAAACTCGCTGAAGAATAAAACTCAAACGGTCCTTTTTGAGCATATTCTAGACTGGTAGTAACAACGAACACTCAAACTGGTTATTTTTATTGTTTTCATAAGTCATTAATGGAAATCTGACTTGTTTTTTTAACTATTAACATGATTGCCTGAATTACATTTTGCCGTACTGGCCACTAATCACAAAACTCCTCTTTGGTAAGGAATTCCAAATTCAAATTTAAACAGCTATTTACACATGTGTTTGTGTTTCGTGTTTCGTAACCAGAAGAGAAAACAAATGAATGATGCATTTGTTTTTTTCTTTTTCAGTTTTTTTCTGTATTCGTCACTCAGTTTATAAACTGGAAAATTTTAAATATCGCGTTATTATTACAAGTGCAAGTACCACAGTGGCACCAGTGCTGTAGAAACGGCTCGGTTACAACGTTTTCGTTCAGGAAATTTCAACCTGCAGAATAAGCCCCGTGGACGGCCGAAGACCCAAGTTGATAATGAAAAATTTAAGTTTATTGTGGAAGCAAATCCATCGCAAACCACGTCCGAGTTAGCTTCAAGTTGCGGTGTTAGTGATAAAACTGATTTGATCCACTTGACGCAAATTGGAAAGATTAAAAAACTTGAAAGGTTCCTCATGAATTGAGCAAAGCAAACCGCAAACGCGCTTCCACTGCTGAGTTATATTATTGCTTAACCGACACAATAATGAAGGGTTTTTAAATCGAATGAATCGAATTTTACTTGTGATGAAAACTAGATTCACTACGATAATCCGAAGCATCGTAGACTAGTGCCGGTTTCGTTTATCGTTCATCAATAATTACGGCAGATACACCAATCATTGTGACTCCCACCCAGTTGTCTGTTTGTCTATGTTTATTCACTTTAATTTCAGAAATGAATTTAACCGATTTAATACAATTTTCACCATTGTATTTTGGCAAGTTTCCCTTAACATTAGTATATATAAATATAAAAGTTATACCATTTCAAATAATGTAGTTCGAGAAATTTGTACAAATAATGGCCTAAGATCCCATCGCTTAAAACTGTAGGGATCAGATTTTCTAATGAAACTTATATTTAAGAATGATACATGATAGTAGAATAGATTACACTAGGGTTGCCCAAAAAAATCCTACCGCAATCACCTTTAATTAATGTTTTTCGTAACTCCTTTTTGGAGAAAATTGCACTCATATGTTTTTTATGTGAATCGCACATCATTTGAAAGAAAATCGCATAAGGAATTGGAAAAACAATGGTTGCCAGCTCTCAGTCTGCCGCAAGTCCAGGGTTGCCTGGTTTAAAGAGGTTACTTAATGTGTATATTTGCACTCATGTGTTTTTTAAATGAATTATATATCAAATTAAAGCTTATTTTTTTCTCATCACTAAAACACATGGTTGCCTGCAAAATAACTGCCGCAAGCAAAGGTTGCCATCATTTGACATATTTTATTCCGATTCCGTTTGACTAAGAATAGACGATGAAATACGCGGTTTGTCTTATGTTTTAAAGTAAAATATTATAAAATAGAAGGTCAATCTTAAAATTAATATTTATTCTAGCTGTTCACCTGTTAAATGATGATTTTAATCCTATTAAGTACATACAAAAAATTATTTAAACATGAAATCATCCTTATTTTTCCATTGAAATAATGAATCTATGATATTAAGTCTTTGTTAAATCTTTTTTCTAGATATTAATACTCGTTTAAATCGTTATTTTAAAACTACTAAATTATCATCTATATATATAAAACAAGTACCTGACTGACTGAGGTAAGACGCATGCACAGCCGCTGATGGTAGAAACGTGAAATTTGGACAGATGTTTTTTTTCGTAATCTGGACATCCACTAATAAGGGATTTTAAGAAAATTGAACCCTAAAGGGATAAAATAGGGGCTGAAAGTTTGTATGGTTTTTTTTTAATCGGCACCGATTTTTATAATATTTGAAATTCAGACTCCTAAAAATATTTCATTGAACACATGTTTCATGGTTTTTTAGAATTCACCCCGTAAGGGTTCAAATAAGCGGGCGAAGCTGCGCGCGCCCACTAGTATTAAATAAACGTTTACAAATATCGTTCTATTATAAGGTATTAATTACATAATGTTTTCATAATATAATGTAGGTTGACAATTATTGCAGATATTTTATTTATTAATCAAGAAAATATGGAAAATTACCTCGTTATAAACTCTCAATCTCTCTCTTCGTCCTCAGAGAAAAATATATAATATTAAACATTAAATTTAATTATACTTATCAAACATTAATTATACTTACGTTTTGCATTACAAAATAATTGAAAAATAAAAATCAAATCAGATTCACGCTGTATCCCGCACGCAGCAAGGTAGGCAGGGGGAACCTAGGGTTAAGAAACTCCGTTCCCCACTCTCTGCCGAATTCTGGAGGCATTGCGTGTTGAATGGCAGAACTCAACGCCGCGCTTTGCTTCGACACCAAAACGAAGAGATGGAAATATAAATTTAATTGAATATTTCATCTCCTCGAGTGGGGTTCTTCTTTATATTTTTGTTTTACAACAATTAACTTTTTGTAACACTGTAAGTGATAACCGTGCATTATGTTACTATTTAAGAAAATGTTACTGTATATAAAATTCATTTTTTGGCGAAACAACAATATAATTTTACACTTCAGACTCATTATTAAATTCCACACGCATTTTCGCACAAAAAACAGATCTTCATTTTTGTCATGTTAACTAAAAACGTCTTCACTCCAAAACGAAAGGTAAGTAACTAAGTAATATGTTCAAAAACATCTCATTTGGCCATCTGTACTGTTATTGCATTTAAAAACAATACATCTACGAAAATAAAATTATTGCATTTTGTTTGCTTTGTATACCGCCACAAAATGTTTATCTATAGTAAAAAGTAGACAACTAATTGATATTTGCCGACTCCTAGTCATAAACCTTAAATAGCGTTTATTATTCGGCATTACTGTCGAAATTTCTTAGAATTTATTTTTGATAAATTAATTTTGTTTATTATAATTCTATCATATATATTTCTTTCAATGCAAATTCTTAAAAGTTGCGTGAGAAAAAAAAGATTGCGGCAACCGTTATCAAAAAAAAAAACGAGAAAAAAAAATCATACGAGCAGAGGACAAAGAGAGAGAGTATATTGAAGTGTTATTTTCCGTATTTTCTTAATTAATAAAAAAACATACGCAATAATTGTCGCCCTTCATTATCTTAAGGAAACATGATGTAATTAATACCTTATAATAGATTGATATTTGTAAGCATTTATTTAATTAGATAATTTTGTCGTTTTAAAATGATAATTTAAATTAGTATTAGTATTTAGAAAACAGATTTAGCAAAGACTTAATATCATGTGTTCATTATTTCACTTGAAAAATAAGGATGATTTCATATTTAAATAGTTTTTTGTATGTTCTTAATATGATTATAATCATCATTTAACAGGTAAATAGCTAGAATAAACATTAATTTTAAGATTGACCTTCTATTGTATAATATTTTACTTTAAAACATAAGGCAAATCGCGTATTTCATCGTCTATTCTCAGTCAAACGGAATCAGAATAAAATATTTCAAATGATGGCAACCTTTGCTTGCGGCAGCCATTTTCCAGGCAACCATGTGTTTTAGTGATGAGAAAAAAATAAGCTTTAATTTGATATATAATTCATTAAAAAAACACATGAGTGCAAATATACACATTAAGTAACCTCTTTAAACCAGGCAATCCTGGACTTGCGGCAGACTGAGAGCTGGCAACCATTGTTTTTCCAATTCCTTATGCGATTTTCTTTCAAATGATGTGCGATTCACATAAAAAACATATGAGTGCAATTTTCTCCAAAAACGAGTTACGAAAAACATTAATTAAAGGTGATTGCGGCGGGATTCTTTTAGGCAACCCTAGTGTAATCTATTCTGCTATCATATATCATTCTTAAATATAAGTTTCAATAGAAAATCTGATCCCTACAGTTTTAAGCGATGGGATCTCCACCTATAACTGTTCTAATTTGTATATGTAATTATTAAATTATATTTCCAGGTAATTCTGGATCAAGTTCTATGAAACACAGAAACCACAGTCCCGGCACGTGCTTAGTGAAGCCCGTCAAGGTAACACTCATTATAGTTGGATTTATAAATATTGCCCCGAATAATTATACAATTAGCTGAATTGTATAGTATGGTATCGTATTTTAGTAATTTTAGTACAATATGATATTTAAGGAATTATAGGAATATTATATAGGAATTCCTATAGGAATAGGGCACAAAGTGTGACTATAAAATAAGACTGGTTGTGAGTTCGATATCCACTCGGGAAAATGAAATATTTATTTACATTCATATTTTCATTTTCTTCGCTCAGGTGTCGAGGCAAAGCGCGGCGCTATTTGCCATTACATTTGCCAATTAACAAACAATGTGTCCAAAATTAGGCAGAAAGTGGGAACGGAGTGTCTTAACACTAAGTTCCCTCTGCCGACCCTGCTGTGTGTGGAATTCATCGTGAAGCGGATTTTTTTTTTTTTATAGTCAGATAAAATAGCTATATTATTACGTATTTTGAGGGGTTATTCTTTAACCTGTATTAAAAAACTGGCATCTCCTAGAAATGTAAATTTAATTTTATATTAACCAACTCGCACAAGGTGCTTCCTTGTTCGCATTCTTCTCAGTGGAATGTTTTTAAAATAGTATTTCTTTATTAGAAAATGTGGGCGTTTGTGTGGCGTTTAGGAAGACATTGACGGCACTGGTTTAGTTATCGTATATCAAAATGTACATTAAATAGTAATCAAAGTTAAGTTCTCACATCCAACATTATTTTCAGAATGGGCGAGTAAGACCACGACTAGGGGTTCGATTCGCAGAGACCTCCCTAACAGCTGTCCCCGAGCGGTTAGAGGCACCCAAGCCGCGCGGGCCCGCCTGACATCCGCCCGCGCGGCTACACTGCGCGCGACACGAGCGATGCCGCGTCTTACACGAATATTACAAATCTAGATCTACAGCAGTATAGAAAAAACTATTTTAAAGATTTTTACTCAATAAATGTGAAAAAATATACGAATATTTCAAAACTAGATCTACAGCTGTATTTACGAGTAAGACTATTACAAAGACTTTCTTTATTATGGATGTGAAAAATAAAAGAAGAAACTCTATAAAGTGATATATTTTCTAAATGTTTTATGTAAATGTAATTTGACATTAATATTGTCAAATTGAAATGAGCTTTTTGTTAAAAGAACGTGTTATTTTAGAAATAAATATGAATTAAAAAAAAACGATTATTTTTTTATTGTGTTAACTATTATGAAAAGAGAATGTCCGGTCCTCCGTAATTATTGTTATTTTGTATTATTTTCTATATAATATATTTGATATTATTTATAATAGCTAAAGAGTTTATTTGGTTGAATCTGCTTGTCTCAGGAACTACTGTTTTCGATTTTTTTTCCCGACTGCCAAGGAAGGGTTATGTTTTTCGCGCGTATCTTGTATGTATGTATGTTTGTATGTAATATTCTTTATTATCTCATATCCAGAACCAGAACCACTGAACAAATTTGCATAATTGAGGTATCGTTACATTTGTATCAGCAGCACAAGTGTTCTTAGATAGGTGACGTTAAAAAAAATAATCATGGCGCCTGTGGGACGCCATTGATGTTAGTAAATAAAAAAAAAAATGTTTCGAATATCATGATATGGATTAAATTCAAGAGGATACGAGGATTTCGAAAATTATTATCATTCAAAGAATCCTAACAAAAAAGTAAAAAATAAAAAAAAAATATATAAAAACAAAAACTCCGTCTGCATAAAACTAATAAAAAAATATTTGTAAAAACAAAAACCCCGACTGCATAAAACTAAAAAGAAAATGAACAAGTCCAATAGTTTATTAGGATTAACAGTCGGGACCTCTTTAAATTATGCGGGGTTCCTGGTAAAGATTTAATTGATTGAAGAATTACTTATAGGTTCCGACTGTTAATCCTAATAAACTATTACGCAATAGTACGCTCTATTTTTTTAGTACTCTTGGGCATCGTAGACTTGAATGTCTAATACTAGTTTCAGCTTGATACCTCCACGCGATACGAATACGAAATCGAAATAAATTGTCTTGATCGACGAACAGACGAACAACAAAGACTTATAAAGGTTCTATTTTTTCCTTTTGAGATATGGACACTTTAAAATATTTAATATATGAGAATTAAGTCTCATTTGACGGAGACTGTTATTAGGCGGAGGACGTTATTACTACTAATTAGTATAAAATAGACGACCAAGAGTATCACGTTCTCATTATTGGGCCCTCTTATTACTAAACTTTAAATGTGAATTCTCAGAATATTTGTTTTCAGTAGATACTAATTGTCTAATTAAACGTCTGAAAGATATGTGACTCTATCGTGACGTTGTTAGTAGTATCTACGCGGTAGTTGCGGATTCGATTCCTACTTATGACAACCTTTGTATTTCAAATACTATTTCTCTGGTGGCAAATAGAGCCACTATTCAAATTTACTTACATTAATTAAGCAAATATCACTTCAACTCCGCACTTTGTCTATCAAAGCAGAGAAATAAAATGAAATGACGCTGTCTTATTTCTCTATGACGCAAGGGCGGCCTGTACATTTTAATGTTCTTTAATATTTGACAGTCTACTAAACTGCGTCTAAAGCAGCTTTGATATGCTAATCTTTGACTCTCAATGGTACATTGACTACGACTAGTTATCTTATATCTATCGTTTATTTTCGTAGTCACTATAGTAAAGTTTAGTTAAATTTGCTTTAACCAGTATTTGGTAACTATTAGAGTTCTTTTTCAACATACGTATATCGGGTACAGTATATAATCTAATCTAATCTTTTGTGGTTATCTTTTTTGGTTGGTACTTATTTTTGTATAATATTTTTCGTTCAATACATAACACGTATTACCGGTACGATACAGCGTCCGCTCACCGATATTGTTTAATACAATGTACAATGATAGTCTAATAGGAAAATCTAAGAGCTCTTTTCTCTATATAAAACCTAATACAAAAATATTTTTTCCGATTCAGTCCAGTACCTGATATTAACGCGTTCAACAAAAGAAACTCTTCAGCTTTATAAGATTAGTGTCAATTTGTAATCTACGACCAATCTTCTGATAATGTTTTCATATCTTTTGATAATGTTCTCGGACTTTGTTCTTAATAATGACTGTTGATTTGTGTGTCAATTTTACAACTCTGTTAATAGAACTAAGGTAGGGCTTCTATTTGTTGTTTTAGATTGAATAGAACCGAACGTGCGGTTCCTTCGAAGTCGTCTATTGTACAGAAACTAAACATGCATGTCCATTGATAACGATAGGTGTGATAAATAAAAATATATTATAGCTATATGGAAGTAGTGGTGCACTCGCGTAACATGTGTTCGTAGGAAATGTCTACAAATAAATAACCAAATAAATTGTTTAATAAATAATTATGTTTGTTATAAAATGCTGCCCAAAGTACGTCGTGGATTATTCAAGATAACGCCAGTGAAATTTATTTGTATATTTTTGTTCTCAGTGTGGTTCCTTTACATGCATTATATGAAAATATATAAATTAACTACTGGACAGCCATTGTCTCATGTGAAACGGCCAGATGTCAAATATATATTGCAATGGACGAGACGATACAGTGCACCTTTCGATTTCATGGGAGAAAGCAATTCTGCGTTTATAAAAAATAATTGTAAGTACACAAACTGTTATGTTACCGACGACAGTGAATATTTCGCGGACGTGACTGATTTCGACGCGATCGCGTTTAATTGCCGCGATGTCATACACCTGTGGCCTTTCATGATGCCACATTATAGGTCACCTAAGCAAAAATATATATTTGGTGCTATGGAATCACCAGATAATTTTCCAGCTTGCTATCACATGTTAGATAGACTCTTCAATTGGACTTGGACATATAGGCTGGATTCTGATTTCCGATGGGGTTATATCACGATTTACGATTTAGAAGATAATGTGGTGAGACCGGCTATAGATATGAAGTGGCCTAAATTAAACCCTATTAATCAAGATCTGAAGGATAAGTTATCCAGTAAAAAGAAGGCAGCTGCATGGTTTGTGTCTCATTGCCACACTACCAGCGGACGAGAGGTTTTTGTGAGTGAAGTACAGGAAGAATTACGTGTATACGGTTGGACTGTGGATATATATGGGTCATGTGGAACGTACAGTTGTCCAAAAGATCACAAAGAAATGAATGCTTTGAACTGATCGAGCAAGACTACTTCTTTTACTTTTCTTTGGAGAATTCCTTCGCTGAAGATTATGTGACGGAGAAACTTCTTACAGCGTTAAATAATTATGCTGTGCCCGTTGTCTATGGGGCAGCCAACTACTCAAGGTAACTAGATTTTTTTTATTTTTAAACATATCGCATTTTGGGTAACACTCTGATTTTTTTAAGAACAACAATCTACAAAACTAGATTCCCACTCAGGCTACATAATAAATTAAATTAAATTAGCTTCACGCTGTATCCCGCTATCTCAGGCTACATGCCTGGCTATATATAAAAAAAAATAATGACAGACGTCTCAAGTCATTCATTCTTACATTGTTTCTTTACTATTTGTCTTTAATATTACGTACGAGTACGTATCACGATTTCATTTGTTCTATTATAAAACATAGAGAGCGTTAATCGTAACTGGCTAAGCCAATTATTATTCTAGTAAGCAAATTATGACCATACAATATTCCGCATACGATGATTACTATAAATAATTAAAACAAGGACCTGATAAAATGGCCTATCTATATTTTTATTTTATTTATTCATTTATTTATTTACACTTTAATTTTATATCCTTATTAGGAAAAACAAAGAAAAAGAGAAAAAAAAGCAATTGCCGCACAAAAGACGGTCTTATCGCTAATCAGCGGTTTCTACCAGACAACCTTTGAGTTAGAATATTTATATGATAATTTAGAGTGGGTGGTATAAATAAACATGCATTTCATACAAAGCCTAATTCGAAAGATTATAATTTACTAATATATATAATTATACTATATACAACAATGAGTTGTGTATATCGATGTCATCTCAAGGTGAATCATCCTTTAAGTAATAATTTTTAACTATTTTTTAAAATATATTTGAAGATTTTGATCGCTTAACATTTAGCGGTAGATTGTTCCACAACTTAGTTACTTTCACAGCAAAGGAGTGCTCATAAAATTTTGTGTTTTAAGTATAGTGGTTTCACTTTTTATATATTTTTTGTCCTTTATTTTTTTTACGTACGCAAGCTGCGTCCTGTGAACTAGCCAAAACAATTCGTAAGAGTTGGAATAAGCCTGACACGATCTTCGTTATTATAGTGTTCTAAGTTTATTATAATGAGAAGAGGCATAATAAAGTTGTAATTTCTACGAACATTTCTAATATTTTTACTGTTATCAAAGTTTTCGACATTTTTTTGTTGATAAACAAACTAAACTTATTATTTTTATTTAGGTCATTTTAATAACCTTTTAGTATAAATTAACTAAAAAAATAGGTTTTATATGATATTAACTTAACTTACCTACACGCTTTATCCCTAGCGCGGTAGTCAGAGAGAACGGAGCGCCAAACGCTACGTATTAATTATGTTATGATATTATTATTTTTATATTAGATTTCATATCAGTTCTTAAATAATGAAAGTAACAGAGTGATAATTTTGATAATTTAAAACTATAATTGTAACATTTTTCTTAAAACTGATTACAATATTTAGCAATTACTCACAGCTTAGAGACAATACAATAATAATTATAATATCATAGAGCTGGACCAGGAATTGAAAATGGAAACTCTTGAGAAGTATATAGTAAAAAAAGAAAAAAAAGTAGAACATTTTTAATATTTTATTTTTTGTAATCGGTGGCGATTTAAATTTTTTTCAATATAAACTTTTAACCCCTCATTTCCACCCTTAGGGAGTGAATTCTAAAAAACCATGAAACACGTGTTCAATGAAATGTTTTTAAGAGTCTGAATTTCAAATTTTACATGAATCGGTGCCGATTTAAAAAACACCATACACACTTTCAACCTTCATTTCATCCCTTTAGGGTAAAAAATTTTCAAAATCCCTTCTTAGTGCATCCACAAAAATTTTTTTTTCCACATTTCTACCATAAGCGGTTACGGCTGTGCGTGCGTCTTACCTCAGTTTGTCAGGATTCTTACCAACCCTATTCTACTATCATGTATCATTCTGATATATATATAATATATACATATATCAGAATGATACATGATAGTAGAATAGATTACACTAGGGTTGGTAAGAATCCTGCCGCAATCACCTTTTTTTCGTAATGACTTTTTGGAGGAAATTGTAGCCATATATTTTTAATGTGAATCCCACATCAATCATGAAATTATCCTTATTTTTCAATTGAAATAATAAAAGGATCGTAAGCCCATTGAGACTGTGTCGCAGTTATCAACGCACGCGTCACAACCGTCGTTTCAAAAGTTATGACCGCTCACGCCAGGAACTCTGACCGCCAAGCCGTACGTTCGTATGGGTTCGAGTCCCGCCACGTTCAAATTTTTATACGTTTTCTAAATAAGTAAATAATTATGCATATAAGAAAAATTGAGAAAAAATGAAAAATATGACAGTGAAATAAAAAAAAACAAAAAAAGGAAGGAAAACAGTAAAATTAAATTAAGGTGCAATATTGTTACATTTGCGTGTGTCATAAGTATGTGTGTATGTCAGTATGCTTAAAGATTAAACAAATAACTCCATTCAAGTGGCTAACGCCCAATATTAATAATTTATCACCTACGTCAATCTTCGATTGTTCCATATATCTATCCAATCTAGAGATTGGAACAATCGAAGATTGACGTAGGAGATAGATTATTAATATTGAGCGTAAGAGGTCTGTCGATTGATCGTAGTTTAAATCGTAGTTAATAACCAGTTAGATAGTTTCATTTTACATTAGTGATATGTTAGAAGATATATGTTTATTTTATTATTGATAGCATTCTACAATATGGGGCTTAGATAATAATGTTGTCGATTTGAAGAGGCTATTAGACGCAATTCTATTTGACAAATTTTATCAGATCTACATTTATCGAGCATATACTGAGCGATGCTTTCGTAAATCAGAGCAAAGAACAAACAATTGTCGAACTGTTAACATCTAACATGATTGATATTAATCTTCTTTTGGAAAATGAACAGGTTTGGATAGCATGACCTTAAGAACACATCTTTGTACTATTTCTAGTAAAGGAGAGTTGTTTAAATGAATGCTAACTTTCGTATACGAAAAGCTAGAGATTGTATATGGTTCTTCCAGAAAAGGCTTTCATCGTCAAAGACGAGAAGATACCTTATAGAGCAAGATCTGGCTACTTTAGAACAATTACAGGTTTAGATATATAGTTTGAGAGAGAACGATTCAGAGAGTAAGGAACGCTTATAACCAAATATCATAAACTGAGTTTTTTCTAAATTTAATGTTAGCATATTAAATGATAGCCAGTTAATAACAATAGAAAAAGCTTTTGTACTATACTTAAGTGTGTAAATAAGCAGGGCGGTGTCATCTGAGTATGAAACAATTTTGAAGTTCGGTATTTTGAAACTACAGAGTTCATTAAAATATATGTATTAAAAAGAGAATGGGCCCCAGTAAATGGCCCTGCGGTACTTTATAATAACGAAATGTGTTCTGTCTCTATCTTTGATACCGATATTTTCCAATTTATGGATGAGAAGAGACACCCCATATCGAAGGGTTTTGAAAGATCTAAGAATATACCAAGAGTCTTCATTTTCCCGACTGCTAAGGAAGGGTTACTTACAGTCAAGATTTTGTACTACGTTATCTACCAAACGCATGACTGCATCCTCTGTAGATTTGCCAGCTCCAAAGCAATACTCGTTTGAGGCAAGCAAATCACATTTATTTAAATAAGAGACTAGTCTTTCATTCTTAATTTTTTCGAGAATTTTAGAAAAAAAGCTCGGAACAGATATGGCTATGTAATTATTAAGACTGTCTTTACTACTTGTTTGTAGATTGGGTGAACAACAGGTTTTTTAACAACTCTAGGGAAGGCACAGATTACAAACCCAAATTTTTGAACGTGTAAGAATATCTGCAGTAGCTTTAAGGTTAGAAGATGCTATTCTGTCCCACCCCACCGCAGAATGGCATTTGAGACCAGAGATTTTATTTCAGGTAGATAATACCATATATAATAGATTGTACTAATGATAGTACAATTAATAGGCAGCGAGTTCGGCGCTCTCTGAGATATCATATAAGGAAGATATTGCTATGAATTAACCTTAAAATGAACAGCGGAAGCTAGTATTTCCCCTATATATATATATTTCACGAAATAATTATTTACTTCGCTCAATGCATCAATTGGGTTGTTAGATATTTAACTGATAATTTAAAATTTAATTCTATCTTATCTATTTGAAATCTTTTCGTCTTCTTGCTAGCCTTGTGAAATTCATTACTCTCATAATTAATTTTTATTTTCTATTATTACAGAAATTTTTGTAACACGTATGTATTGTTTTGGCAAAGGCAATGTTACAGTTTTTCTTTGTTTCTTTTGTATAGTTAATCTCGATTTCGTATATATTCGAGTAGGCCCGGGGTTATTCATAGTTTTATAGTACTCTTTCTACATAAATATATCTTAGTACATGTGTGGTTTTGTATAATGAATGGCAAAGTGGATACTAGCTTTTCTGCTGCATCTTCCGGTTCAATGCTGTTCAAAACATCCGTATAATTAAGTTTTTTGATAGTAATAATAACAGCTGATTCATCTACGTATGTAACGGAATTTGCTGTCATTTCTGTGCTAAATGTTTTGTCCCTATTTTCACAGAAAATGCATACAGGACAATGGTGAGTAAATGGAGCATCCAAAACATATGTGGCTGAACTTTTATGACTTCGGAAGAGTATGTGATCAAGATAGTTTACAATTCTAGTGGGAAAGAGTCAGCTGGTACCAGTTCATGTGTTGCACAAAGCTTTAAATACTCTTCCGTACGTGAGTCAGACGTCAGGCTACTTATATATTTTTTATCAGTTTCACGCTGTACCCCGCACACAGCAGAGTAGGCAGCCTAATGTTAAGACACTCTATTCCCCACTTTCCGCCGAATTCTGGAGGCATTGCGTGTTGAGTGGCAGAACTCAACGCCGCGCTTAGCCTCGAGACCAGAGTGAAGAAATGGATATATAAATTTAAGTAAACGTTTCATCTCCTCGATTGAACCCACAACTAGTCGGTTTTGAGTCACACTTTGTGCCCATGCGACACGACTGGCCACATATATTAATATTGATGTCACCTATAATAACCAATGTTTTCAATGTGGTTTATGAGGACAAAACAAAAAAAGACGAAACAAACAAAAGTTTTCAAGCTATGTAAAAAAGCATTAATACACTTATACTACAAAATGTTAAAGAAAAAGCAATTTGAAGGCAATTGACCTCCCTAAAGTTAGGTTCAGTAACTGTGCTTTATAAATAATCTCGAATATATGCAACAACATCGTCATTTTGATTAGTATGGCCTGCCTTAAAGGAATTAAAACGGCGGTGCTGGTAAAACGGAAGCTTTACCTAACCAACATTCAGAACCAAATATCAACCTTGAAACCTATTCTTGTTAGCAAAAATTAGAGAGTCAAAGTTACAGCTTATGCTACATACGTTAATCTTTGATCTTTATTCGACTTGTATATAGTTAAAATTGGTCACATTGCTCAGGACTCAACAAAGCTGAGAGTAAGATGTTAAAATTTCCACAACATCTTCAATTATAATAAGTTCTTTGATTTTCACGATTATGACACATTTTAAATGAAAATATTTTAACCGGATTAATCGCGTATATTTTGTATATCGCGTACACTTTGCAGTAGTCCGTGGTCACGGGTAGACTGAGGTGGCATTCGTCTGTCTGTCAGTTGACATAATTATTCATTATATTAATTATCAAACTACCGCCAACGATTTCTAAATTGCCTCGCGTACTGCCCTGGATTCCTGCAGAATGAGCTGATAGTATCTTGCCCTCTGGTATGGTGGCTTTGAGACTTCAATGATTTTATAAATGGGTCCCACGTAGTAAAAAGTTTCCAGCCATCCTCTATTGAAATTAGGATGTTTTTGTATTTCAATAGCCTCGCGGATCATTCTAGGAATGTATCTGTTTTCCTTAGCGAGGATTTTTTGATTTATCCAACCTAGTGTAGTGACTTGGTTTATCCACAGTATGCTCACACACAGCTGACTTCGATACATGTCCATTCTTGATATCGGAGATGTGTTCCTTCACCCTAACCTACAGAGTGCAGTACATTGGTCAAACAAAGAGAAGCATTGGTGTTAGGTAGGTGCCGTTGCGCCACGACTGGCCTCGGTTAAAAATAATAATAATACATAAATAAAATAATAAATGATTATTATTTCGTTTATTTATTTTATTAAGTAAACAAATAAAATAAATAAACAAACATAAAACAAAATAATAATAACACAGTTTGAAGTGAAATTGGAACGTACGTAAGGTGTCTGCTGCGGCTATTTAGAGAGTAACGTTGTAATTACGTATCTGCAGGTTGGACACTAAGACTCGCAATACAGAATAGTTAAGTTCAAAGGTCAAGCTTTTGACTCGTCCAATGGCTGACTATTAAGACAAAGAACATCCAGTTTTGCACAATATTCACTTCAAGCGCTTGATTTAAAAAAAATATGTAATATAGTATCTGTGATACAAAATATGTAACTTACAAAATTTAAAATTTTATGCCACCAAAAATATAATATCTGCTTCCCGCTGTATCCCACACACAGGATAGGCAAAGGGAATCTATTGTTAAGGCACTTACACGTTCATCATTTTCCGCGGAATTCTGGAGGCATATATTTCTGGAGGTTAAGAATATATTTTTTTTCCCTTATATTGTAAACGAAGTCTAAAAGCTTACCAGATAGGTAAGACGGTAGTGGAGTTTAGAAATATAAAGCATATAGTATTCCACTACAATTAATAATCGGTAATCGTGTGATCTACGCAGACGAAACCGCGAGCGGTACACTATGATAGATAAGAAGTAAAACATAAAATGGCTAAAGGTGTTAAACAGTCGTAATGTTACTTTGAAGATAAAATGTTGTATACAATATTTAAAATTTTGACCAATGTGTATCGATTTTTGGTTTTAGTGGTATTTGTGCTTGTTCTTTATTTACTTTTAAATGTCACGGAGTACAAAAGTAATACTACAAAAAGTTTTAAGTATATGAAACAGAAAGATAAGAAATATATATTGCAATGGACAAACAGTACGCGGGCACCGTTTAATTTCATGAGAATAGGGAACTCGGCGTTTGTGCGGAATAAGTGTAAATACACGAACTGCTTCGTAACTAACGACACACGTTTTCTCGACGAAACCCAATTCGATGCTGTTGTCTTTAACGGGCGCGAGTTTTTAAACTTAAGTCATGAACAACTCCCTAAAAGAAGATCACCAGATCAAAAGTATATATTTGGCGCTATGGAGTCCGCTGATAACTTTCCTATATGCGACAGTATATACGATAGCTACTTCAATTGGACATGGACGTACAAAATCGATTCCGATTTCCGATGGGGATATATCACAATTTACAATTTAGATGGTAATATAGTTGGACCGAAGACGGATATGAAATGGCCTCCAGAATTGGAGCCGATAGACGAAGATGTAAAAATCAAACTGTCAACCAAGTCCAAGGCCGCTGCTTGGTTTGTATCACACTGTTCAACTAAAAGTGAAAGAGAGATCTTTATAAAGGAAATCCAAAAAGAGTTAGAAGTGTACGGTTGGACGGTGGATGTATATGGATATTGTGGCGATTTCACTTGTCCCAAAACTAAACCTCATAAATGTTTTGGTATCATTCAAAGGAATTATTATTTCTACTTTGCCCTGGAGAACTCTTTCTCTGAAGATTATGTGACCGAGAAACTATTGCTTGCGTTAAATAATTACGCTGTACCAATTGTATATGGATCTGCTAACTACTCCAGGTAATAATTAAACTAGTTTTAGGGGCATACCAACAAAATAAACTACAAACTTTCCACCGAATTGTGAATTCATTGCATGTTGAATTACCAGAAGAGGAAATAAAATATATAATATTTTTAAATATTTTATTTCTGTGTGTGTGATGTTGTGGGTGGGAATTGTACCCCTGACGCCTATACAGTCGCAGGTTTGTGCCCCTGTACTTACTTACTTACTTGCTGGCGTCAAAAAAACAGATCAGTCAAACGTGTAACACATCACTCTGCGTAGGAGTTTAATTAAAACAAAGAAAATTAGAGTGGTGTCCCTCAAGACTGTGCGTCATGCGTTAAATGTTAGAAGATAAAAAATATTATAAACATAAAATATCAATTAGTGTTTTATTGTATTATATCAATATACAAATAGACTGATTTATCAGAACCTATCTCTACTTGTTATCTACAAATGAAAACAACACTACATAGAAATCGATTTAAAATTTCATATCATTATCAATGTATAGTGTAATATAAATTCTCGTATGTATACCATAAAAATCAACAACGACAATTATGAATACATGAGTGTCATATTTTTGTATTTTAATTATTTCTTAAAAATATTTTTATTTTCACAATTGATTTGTTGCCACCAATCATATACTCCTATCATAATGCTTATCAATTGTATGCTTACTTTACTTTAGTCTCTAATGTGGTAAGGCGGTACCTCACCATATTAGAGACTAATCATAAAAAGAAAATATATTTTTACAATACTTTATCGAAAATTATATTTTTTATGTAATCAGTTTATGAGAACGCGGTGAAAGATATATGTACACATTAGACACTAAAGATATTAGTGTGTAAGGAGTAATCAACTGTAGGTTTACGCTGACTAAATTACTGGGATACGGGATATAAAGGAAATATATTTTTTTAATTTTGAGGCCGGTCGTGGCGCAGCGGCACGAGGTGTGACTGCAATACAGACTGGTTGTAGGTTCGATCCCCACTCGAGGAGATGATATATTTACTTAAATTTATATTTCCATTTCTTCGCTCTGGAGTCGAGGTTAAGCGCGGCGTTGAGTTCTGCCACTCAACACGCAATGCCTCCAGAATTCGGCAGAAAGTGGGGAACGGAGTGTCTTAACACTAGGTTCCCTCTATCCTGTTGTGTGCGGGATACAGCGTAAAGCTTTTTAAATATTTTTTTTGTAAACAAAACATTTCTAGCAAAGTAATTTAATTTGCAATGCTACCCATTACTGCTTATCTTTTTGATTAATGCCGACATTATCATCCATTAACGCCATCGTGGCTTAATTATACAATTTTTGACTGCATCCGTGATGGTTGTAGATTTATATTTAAACCCCGACGCAAAAAGAAGGGAAAAGAGGGAAGTAGGGGAGAGGGGGGCACATTCGAACGATTTTTAAACTTTGTGTCATATCTAAAAATCCTACAGTTTTTAACTTCTTTACTATTTCACAATGCTTAGTCCAACTCTTGTGCCACACAAACGTAGCATCATATGTAGAAAAATATATAAGTTAAAGGTGCAGTATCAATTTTAGTAGCAGTAGTCAAATGTTCAAAGCTGCCCCCCTTCCGGGGTAGCTTTGAACATGTATGGGGCAGTTTTGAACTATCATCGAATATAATTAAATTAAAAGACTTATCAAACTTTTAAGTAACTTTATTAATAAACTTAACATTAGAAACGATGGAGATCAAATATCAGTACCATGTTAACTTAATTTAATAATAAAATTTAATAATATTTTTAAATAAACAGCTTACTACCCTAATTTGAACTTAGAAAAATTAAAATTAAAGGAAAACATGGATGTAGTACGTGACGTAACCAGCAAGTGAAATGTGAGGAAGTAGTCTACGTAAGAAATAAAAATCAACTTCACGTTTTATCCCGCACACAGCACGGTAGGCAGAGGGAAGTGTTAAGACACTCCGTTCCCCACTTTCTGCCGAATTCTGAAGGCATTGCGTGTTGAGTGGCAGAACTCAACTAAATAAATATAAATATGTAATAAATTTAAGTAAATATTTCATCTCCTCGAGTGGAGATCGAACCCACAACCAGTCGGTTTTACAGTCACACTTCGTGCCGCTGCGCCATGACTGGCCTCAAGTCTAGTCTACGTAAGACTTTTGAAAAACTAACGTAGCACTTGTCCTCTTTCTCAGGAAAAAAAAAATAAACAAGCTACTTTTTTACTATTCACAGATGATGAGACATTCGCTAAAACGAAGTCTCCAATATTTATTAAGTAGTCTAATTCCATTTCGTAGTCTTCATACGCACAGATTTCAGTATCTTCATTCTCTTCACAGTAAATTGTCACTTCTTCTTCTGATTCCAAATGCATTTTTGAGTCAGTTTCTTCTTCTTTTTCTTTCTAAAGAAAAGTTTAGTATAGTTTTGTTTTTCTTTCGCGGTATTTTTTTACATATAATAATATTCAAAACTGCCCCCTTTATTTTATTCAAAGCTGCCTCAGTGGTAATTAAAAAATTACAAACGTTTTTTTTTCAAGTAAAAGTTTAAAAATTGTAGTAATTTCCAGTTTATTGCATGATATATGAAACATTCTAACTAAAAGAGGAAAAAATAAAACCATATACCTTGAATTGGTTCCCTGCGATCCTTACGCGTTTATTTAAAAATATATAAAATTTTACTCAAAATCTAACACTCCTCGTAACTAAACAACTGGTTTTCATATATCAGCGGTGACAAGTGACACGTGTGCAGATTAGTGCTGCCACTACTCAAAAAAAAATTATCAAAATTTCTTTTTAAAATAGCTCTGTTAACACATATTTCCAAAGGTGCCCCTGTTCTAAGCTGCCCCCCTCTCCCCTATATTTAACAATTGTCTTTACAATGATTATATATGTGGCTGTATCAAGAGTATCATTATTAGTAACAAGTACGTGATTCTAAATAATTCGGATAAATAAATTTCTAATTTTATGTTTGATCTGCAGAGGGTCTCCAATTTTTTATGATACAGGTGAACGATCTATATCTCTCAGGACCATGAAATATACGTAGTATTTTTTTTAAATAGAAACTGAAACATTATAGCCAATAAGCTTTCCCCAAATTGCACCATGACTGAACAAAAATATTTGTATTAAAGCGTACTACTGATGAAAATGTAAGCATATCTTCTATATATGATTGTAATAAAAATATAAAGTGATTGACATATTCAGATATCAATGCACAGCCCAAATCATTGAACCTAGAATCTTGAAATTTTGCAGATAGGTCATTTGTCAGCTCTGAAGGATAATAATAATTTATTTATACATTTTTAAGATTATAGTGTAGTTTTCAGCGAAAAAATATATCATGGGTAAAAAAGCGTAAAGCTAGTTACTTTATACGATGACATTATGAAATGCCCACGGACATTATTAGATACGTGGATACTCGATACTAAGAACACAATATTATAGACAATATTAACTAATCTTTTGAACGAAAAATATATCATCATTTATGTGACATTGTACGTTTTTATATTGCATCATGTTTACAGAGAAATTCTATCGACAGAAATATATGATACTAGCGATCCACTCGTGGCTTCGCCCGTTTATACTACTGAACATTTCGTAATTCCCATAAGGAGATTCAATAGTTTAAAAAAACTATAATACTTATCTATATTTATAACAAAATCGTAACTCATCAATATAAAGGTCGGTATGTCTGCTTGTCTGTGCATTTGTTCACGATAGTCTCAGAAATGGTAAAACCGATTTAAGTGCACAGTTGGCACTATTATATTTTGGCAAACTTTCCTTAACATTAAGTATTTGTTTTATTTCAATGGTTTCATAAATAAACAGTATAATTATAATTGCTGTAAAGTTACTGTTTTATTGGAATGGTTATAACTTTGGCAATTTTTGCGAGCAAAATTCATCAAAATTCCTAAAAAAAATAATTACCAATGGTATATTACTCTCACTTTCTCTCATTTTTTTTAAAATATTCTAACTTAATATTGAATAAATATTCGTATAATTCAAGCATTTATCTATGGTATGGACTGCCAGTTTAAAATAATAAACCAATCAAGCACGATTCACGAGTGTTTATTTTATTCTGTTTTTAAAATCAGTTGTTATAGGGGCAACAAAAATACACCTGTAAAATTTAAATGTCTAGCGATTCATGTGATACAGCCTGTGCGAAGGTAGACAGATACAGAGACACCAGTCTTAATAGGGCATTTACCTTTTAGATACGGAGCCCTATAAACCGAAACCTAAACTAAGTACAGAACTCTAAAAAAGAAGCGGTCGCAGCGGGGCGGGGGGCGGGGTCCCTGATTATAAATTAAAAACGATTCGGGCTCGTCGGGCTAGCGGCTTTAATACCAAATTTTGCCCCCCTTTTAAGGTTTTTTTTTAATATTTAACCACAAATGTATAGTTTTCAGATTTTTTCCTGAATTAGTACTACCTGTAGATGCTAGCTGCCAAATTTTATAATTCTAGATCAACCGGAAGTATCCTATGAATTTTGATTCCCTTCATAGAAATACGCGTTTTTTTGCGATATAAACGGCCATATCTTTTTTTAAGCAAATGTAGAAATACGATTTTTTCAGGAAATGAAAGGCCCGTAAATCTGAGTATATGATTTGAATTTCAACTCGATATCTCAAAGCTTTTTTTTCTTTCCTTAAAAAGTAAACCCTAAAATGTAAAAATATAAACAAATTGACACTACAAAACATAACTTTAAACTCTTTCCGAAAAAAATGGTTTATTTGAAAACAAATAAGCTCAAATAATATTTACTTACCTAAAGAAACTTCTAAAATACTTGGAAAAGCGAATTTTTCAATCCTGTCAACGCGTTTGAAACAAAGAGATTAGTGCTTGTTTTATATTTATTTATTTCATGTATGTTTAAATGAAGTTACTAATTTAGTTATTACTTGCCAGTCTTAATAGATGATCTTATAACTAAAATTCATTAATAAACTAAAAATAAAATCAAGCCGACTTCAAAAATTATTTATTATTATTTAAAAAGTTAAAACAACAAACATAAAGAATATAATAGGAAATAATAAATACAAACTTAAGCTATTATTATTTTAAAAAATATAAAATTAAATTAAATTAAATTAGCTTCACGCTGTATCCCGCACACAGCAGGGTAGGCAGAGGGAACCTGGTGTTAAGACACTCCGTTCCCCACTTTCTGCCGAATTCTGGAGGCATTGCGTGTTGAGTGGCAGAACTCAACGCCGCGCTTAACCTCGACACCAGAGCGAAGAAATGGAAATATAAATTTAAGTAAATATTTCATCTCCTCGAGTGGGATTCGAACCCACAACCAGTCGATTTGCAGTCACACCTCGTGCCGCTGCGCCACGACCGGCCTCATTATTATTTTAATTAATTTAAAATAAAATAAATTGAAAAAAGAATAAGTGAAATTGTCAATACTTATACAGGATGGAAGCGTCAAGCGTAATAAATTCATTCCCTTGATTAGGGATCGAACCCTCGACCATCGCGCCTTTGCGCCCCTTCTCCACGACGGGCTTATATTATGAATAAGCTTCACGCTGTATCCCACACACAGCAGGGTAGGCAAAGGGAACCTAGTGTTAAGCCACTTCGTTCCACACTTTCCGCCAAATTCTAGAGGCATTGAATGTTGAGTGGTGGAACACAACGCCGCGCATTGCCCCTGTCACACTTTTTACCCCTGCGCCACGACTGACATCCTTATATTAAAATGTATTATTTCTTCTTTTTCAGATTTTTACCGCCAGGGAGCTATTTAGACGCGAGGGCGCTCGGTCCAAAGAAGCTAGCGAAACTAATGACCGAAATAATTGGCAACAAGAGCTTGTACTATAACTTTTTCCGTTGGAGGAACCATTACAAATATAAAGAGACTTCGTCGACAGAAGACGTTTGCAAGTTATGTGAAATGATGAATAGTGAAACGAAAATGAGGCAAGTGACGGTGTGGCGGGATTTTAGAACATGGTGGAACGGGGCAAGATATAAAACTAACTGTTCATAACTGTTCCTGTATCGTTTAATTATTTTTTTATCATTCTTGGCTCATAATATGTATATTAGTTGAACCATTGTATCAAAGGTTCAACCTTTTGTTCTTGTGACTGTGAGTAGCCCAAGATATTTTAAAACTTAGTGCTAACGATGTGAAGGTTATAAATAAGTATATACTTTCAAAAGGTTTTCTATAAAACCCAGAGCTTCCGAAAAAACTAACCATTTTGGTCATAACAAAAGAAAGGAACGCCTGTGACCAGTTTCGTCCATTCTGTCAAAGTTTCTTTAAAAATATATAATTTTTATAAACGAATTATAGTGTATTTAGTCGGACTCCATAAATATAAATAATTTTAACATTCAAAAGTTGTATGACAACAAAAATTTAACAACAAAAATAGAAAAGATTTTATTAAATTGCTGATTTCAGCATCTCAGCAAGACTAACCAAAGACTAAGACTAGGCCTCTGCACCCAAAAACTTTTTTACTGAAGAAATCATAATTACCTACTCGATAAAAGTTAATGATATTTACTCAAAATTTGTTTAATAAAATGTAACAAAATGTTTATTCATCTAGAAAATAAGAATATTTTGATGGCTGTCGTAGCGCAATAGCACAGCGTCTAACTGTAAACATGGCGGTGGTAGTAAGTTCGATCTACACCCGGAATTCAGTTAGAAGCTTCGATTTGTATTCATTTTTATAAATCTTAGCATTTTGTCTGAACTATTTTCCAAACAAGATAAGTGAAAGTAAGACATGGAGACTTTTTGTAAATAGAATTGAATAAAGATCTATTGCTATCATGTAAATTATATAAACAGTTTGCTTAATTTGACTATTTTTTATTTACTCCCATGGCTTTACATGTATATTAGTAAATTTTTATTTCGGCTTCGTATTTATACCTGACCTGAGTAGGCAAAAAAAACTATTTCAAGATACCTTCTTCCTTGTTTACGTTCCGCACAATTTTCGAGATGCTGCGTGAATTTCCGCGCTTTTAAATTTAATATTATTTTTCCACTGAGAATCGAATCACAACCATAATGCACACACACACACACACAACCATCATGTTGTAAGCGTCAGAGGCTTTTCCACCGCGCCGCGATGGTATCAAATTCTAGTTTCTGCATACTATATTAAAATAAAACATTATAGTGTATATCAGCAAGAGAGAAATATATGAAATTAACACAAATTATTAAGGATAAATCGTGATGTTTTGGGATTGAGTGACAATCCACTACCAAAACCATTAGGAGACTTTTTAAAATAAATAAAGGTAGGCAGAGGGAACCTAGTGTTAAGACACTCCGTTCGCCACCTTCCACCGAGTTCGGGGGCATTACGTGTTGAGTGGCAGTACGAAATCGCTTTGCTTCGACACCACAACGAAGAAATGAAAAAATTAAATTAAAATAATTCTTCATTTCCTCGATGGAGATCGAACCCACAACCAGTGGCGTTTACAGTCACACTTTGTGCTCCTGCGCCACGACTCTTCCGTCTTTTTTTTATAAACATGAATAGGGGAGAGGGGGGCACATTCGAACGATTTTTAAACTTTGTGTCATATCTAAAAATTCTACAGTTTTTAACTTCTTTACTATTTCACAATGCTTAGTCCAACTATTGTGCCACACAATCGTAGCATAATATGTAGAAAAATATATAAGTTAAAGGTGCAATATCAACTTTAGTAGCAGTAGTCAAATGTTCAAAGCTGCCCCCCTTGCGGGGTAGCTTTGAACATATATGGGGCAGTTTTGAACTATCATCGAATTCAATGAAATTAAAAAGCTTTTAAGTAATTTTATCAATAAACTTAACATTAGAAACGATGGAGATCAAATATCAGTACCATGTTAACTGAAAAAAATAATATACCTAGTTTAATATTGCGATTGTACTAGTACTAATGTTAAATAGCTTTAATATTATTAAAAGACTTTAAAAAAACAAAAAAGTAGCTTTGGCTTCGTAGAAGTAATTAACATTATGGGATCAATCATAGAATAAATCTAATATTATGAAAATAAAACATAATATTTTTTAAATAAACAGCTTACTACCTTAATTTGAACTTAGAAAAATTAAATTTAAAGGAAAACATGAATGTAGTACGTGACGTAACCAGCAACTGAAATTGGGGGAAGTAGTCTACGTAAGAAATAAAAATTAGCTTCACGTTTTATCCTGCACACAGCACGGCAGGCAGAGGGAACCTAGTGTTAAGACACTCCGTTCCCCACTTTCTGCCGAATTCTGGAGGCATTGCGTGTTGAGTGGCAGAACTCAACGCCGCGCTTAACCTCGACACCAAAGCGAAGAAAGGGAAATATAAATTTAAGTAAATTTTTCATCTCCTCGAGCGGGGATCGAACCCACAACCAGTCAGGATCAATCATAGAATAAACCTAATATTATGAAAATAAAACAAAATATTTTTTAATAAACAGCTTATTACCCTAATTTGAACTTACAGAAATTAAATTTAAAGGAACATGGATATAGTATAGTTACGTAAAGAAAAAAATTGTACAAGCTACTTTTTTACTATTCATAGATGATGAAACATTCGCTAAAATGGAGTCTCCAATATTTATTAAGTGGTAGTCTAATTCCATTACGTAGTCTTCATACGCACAGGTATCTTCATTCTCGTCACAGTAAATTGTCACTTCCTCTTCTGATTCCAAATGCATTTTTGAGTCAGTTTCTTGTAAAGAAAAGTTCAGTTTAGTTTTGTTTTTCTTTCGCGGTATTTTGTTATATATAATAATATTCAAAACTGCCCCCCTTATTTTGTTCAAAGCTGCCTCAGTGGTATTTGAAAAATTAAAAACGTTTTTTTTTCAAGTAAAAGTTTAAAAATTGTATTAATATCTAGTTTATTGCATGATATATGAAAAATTCTAACTAAAAGAGGAAAAAATAAAACCATATACCATGAATTGGATCCCTGCGATCCTTACGCGTTTATTTAAAAATGTATAAAATTTTACTCAAAATCAAACACTCCTCGTAACTCAACCACGGGCTCTCATATATCAGCGGTGACAAGTGACACGTGTGCAGGTTAGTGCTGCCACTACTCAAAAAAAATCTAACAAAAATTCTTTTTAAAATAGCTCTGTTAACACATATTTTCAAAGGTGCCCCTGTTCAAAGCTACCCCCCTCTCCCCTATATATGATATTTTTTTTAATGCTTAGTCCACATAAAGTTTTTTTATAAAGTAAATTAATATATGTTATATCATTATCTGTTTAAGGTACACAAATTAAGTTTTTTTTTTGTGCATCACATTCCCGGGGCGTTTAATATTTTCGCTACTTTACACGCGTAAATTTAGTTGGAAATCGGAGGTCTGCCTTGGTACCTATGAACCTATGTAATATTAAGACACTCTTTCTTCTTTAAGAAAGAGTGTCTTAATACTACATAGGTTCTTTCTGCCTTCCCTGTTATATGCGGGATATGACGGGAATTATGGGATAATAATTATACAAAACGACCTTCGTAGCTTCATTAAAGGTTGTCAGAACGCCGCTTAAAATGCGGAATGTTTTGTTTTTTGGCTTCACGCTGTATCCCCAGCGGGGTAGTCAGAGCGCCAAGCGTTACGGTCTGTACATACCTCTTTCGCCTCGTCAACTATTGTCAATTGGGGGTCTTCATGCTTGTTACATAGCCTTTCTCCAGTATCATTGATGCTGTGTTTTAAAGGACACCTGAAGTCTCCCCCCACCTACCGCTCACGTGTACAATTCTTTTTGCAAATTCAAATCATGCTTTTTATTCCGCATATAGCAACAGAGAGAACCTAGTGTTAAGACACTCCTTTCCCCACTTTATGTTCTATTTTTGAACCATTGCGTGTTGAGTGGCTGAACACACCGTTTTGTCTTTTTTACCAGAACGACGAAATGGAAATAATTCATAGGCCTAACATATTTAAATATTCTCGTTGTATTATTTTTATTGGTCTTACGGTATTGTAGTATTCGAAAAAACTTTTTTGTTTATATAAGTATAATAACTTCGTACAGCGACCATATTAGACGTTAACGTCATCTATCTAAGAACATTTGGGCTGCTTAGATGAATCTAATAATACTTCAATTATCTAAATTCATACAGTGGTTCTGGAGCTACGACACAATAAACAATATTGCATACATACAAGAAACGCGCGAAAAACATAGGCCTTTCTCTGCAGTCGGGTAAAAAGACATTTTTTAATTTTTACAAATGGTAAATTTTAACATTATCGTTTTTCAATTGGAGTTTTCTTATTCGCCACTGGCTGCTGCTGTCGAGAAAACTACTGTCTCGTATAGGTTCTTATGTAATCTTAGATATTTCACGAATATTGTTTTTATTTAAAATAATTGAAAGAATACATCAGCTTCACGCTGTATCCCGCACACAGCAGGGTAGGCAGAGGGAACCTAGTGTTAAGACACTCCGTTCCCCACTGTGGATTCGATCGCCACTCGAGGGAACAAAATATTTGTTTAAATTTATATTTTCATTTCTTCGTTCAGGTGTAGAGGCAAAGCGCGGCGTTGAGTTCTCAACACGCAATGCCTCCAGAACTCAGCGGAAAGTTGGGAATGGAGTCTTAACCCTAGGTTCCCTCTGCCTACTTTGCTGTGTGCGGGATACAGCGTGAAGCATTTTTTTTTATTATTTAATGTGGTTCAAGCAAGCGGATATCGAAATTGTAAACATTAAAAAATATATGTATCTTCAAAGTAACCATTTTGTACAAAAATACCTTTAAATTGTAGACGGAAATAGCATGGAAATTGTTGTAAATTAAAATCTATCTACGATATTTTTTTACAAGTTTAAATTTATACATTTTACATATAAATCCAGTCCAGGCCCATGGCACAACCGTTTGATTTTAAACGCGACAGGTCGTGGGTTCGATCCGCACACACACCCAATGAAATATTTAATGCTTTCATTTCTTTGCTCTGGTGTCGAAGCAAAATAGCGGCGTTGAGTTCCGCTATTCTACAAGCAATGTCTCTAGAATTTGTTACATTTTTTATTATTTAAACAAGAAATAATTTAAAAAAATTGTAAAACACATACGGTACTTAAAAACAAAATTAATATTTTAAAAAAGAAGGGTTCACATACTAAAGGGTCCACATGTATTCACATATTGAATTGCCCAGTTAGCACATTTAAAAGAACCGTTACTGACCTGACTAAAGTGATGACATGTGCATTCTGTTACGGCCATCTTGATTTTCTGACATGACAGTGGAGATTTCCCGTGAAAATATATTCACGGGAAATCTCCACTGTCTCTTGTCCTTCTCAAGTTATATTCATCTGGTACAGAAACCCTGTAATTTTATTACAGACATTTCAAATTAAGTCCAATTTTGCAAACGGAACCGCAACATGATGGACTCTAATAACATTTTTTAAAAGTAATATAACTTAGTTCTGATTACTTAAATATAAAACTACAAGGCATCACATACGAATTACAATATATGTGTAGTAAGTAACAAATAAAAAAAAAAAAATGAACAATGGACTTTATCATATTACAAATGCCTATAAGCATTTATATAAAATTAAAATTTAAATACAAGAAATAATTGAATCTATCTCATATCGCCTGAAAACTATATTTAAAAATTTGAATCTTACAACACTCACCCAATCTGGGGTCTCTTGTACCTTTATGTAACCCGTTTATATAACCAATTAAATATGTATAAAAAAGTAATAAATAGATATTTTTAGGATTTATTTTACTATGGAGAAGTTCGATTTTGAAATGAGCTGTCTGTCGCCTATCCGCCCGCTACAACCACGCGACGCAGTATCGCGTTCTACCTACATTTACTATTATGATTTAACATAAAATTACTCGCGACTTTTTTATTAAAAAAAATATAAAAATTTTTACAAAATAAATATATTTTTACATCACAAATCAGTTATATGTTACAAATTCGACGGAAAATGAGGAACGGAGTGTTTTAACACTAGATTCCCTCTGTCGCTACCCCCCTACCTACTTTTACGTTAGTCTAATTGATGATTGCCTTTAAGCTATTATAGTCATGCCTCAATATTACATGCCTATTAATAAAGGCGATGGTTAAATACATTTAAATATTTAATAGATTCCCTTATCATGTCATTTAAATTCATGAAATGCTTAGTGCCAATTTGGTGGTACAATTCAAGGTACTTATTCGATTATAAACTACGCGAAAATTAAATTTTGCTTGTAATTTAAAAATAGATAGGTAAAGAGTACGGTGATAAGGTGTTCTAATCTCGGTTTCAGTAAAGTTTTAACAATCTTTTATAGTACGGCACCTACCCGGATGAATTAAAAGCTGGTTGTGTGAGACATGTTTATAAAAAAAGGAAAACAAGATGACGCAATTACAGGCCGATCATGGTAACTTCTCTGTTTAATAAAATTACTGAAAAATTTATAAGTAATCAAATTTATTCTTTTTATGAAAAAAATGATATTCTGAACAGTACACAGTATAGTTTTTGTCCAGGTAAAAATACAACAGTGTTATTGTTAACGTTTACGGACCAAGTAAATTCATGGTTAGATCAGAAACCTGTTTTGGCGCTGTTTATTGATTTCTCCCGCGCTTTTGACACATTGGACCACAACATACTTGTACAAAGATTAGAAAATACGGGAATACGTGGTCCATTGTTTAAATGGTGTGAAATTACCTCAGAGATAGGAGTTACTGTGTAAAAATATGCGACAGTTTTGGCGCAAGTACAAAAGTGTCGGAGGGGACGGCTCTAGGCTCTGTCCTGGGGCCTTTACACTTTATAGCTTATATAAATAATATGAGTAAAATGTTTAATAATTGTATAACTTATCAATACGCTGATGATACTTATATGCTTGTAGCTGCTAAAATCGTGAATGAAGGCATAACGTTATTGCAGGAAGACTTCGATATGTTAAACAAATGGTGTCATGATAGTCATCTTGTATTAAATCCGCAAAAAACTAAACTGATGCATATTCATTTACCAAACCTTAAAGTAGGTAGCGATATGAATTGTAATCTTGTAGCCCACACTCACAGCTGCTTGCACAACCCCATTAACCAATTGCTTGCACAACCCCAGTAACCCTTCAATTGGAGGACAACTGCGGTTGTCCTCCAATTGAAGTAGCACTGTCCCATAAATATTTAGGATTAACAATTGATCACAATTTTAACTGGCATAAGCATATTAATTATGTATGTGATAAACTAAGATCATTTTTGGCAAACATTTTCATTATAAAAAGTAGTTTAACGTATAATAATAATAATAATAATAATATAGCCTTTTATTCAGATCATGGTATAACACTCTTGACATAACCAAACTTAAAGAAATTACATATCAAATTATGGTCATACAATCTTACTAATATAATATATCTAAGTCTTACTAATATAATATTTCCTGTTTCTTTATTCTCTGCAGATCTGTTTGCCAGTCGGCAAAGGCCTCTTCCAACCTTTTCCATTCTGCTCGTTCCTGAGCCACTCTGTGCCAAGTAATTCCTACTACTTGCCGGATATCATCATCCCATCTTTTTTGAGGTCTGCCTCTCGCTCGTTTGCCCTCTCTGGGGTACCAAACAGTCACTCTTTTACTCCACTTGTCTTGACCGCGTAGCATGTGCCCTGCCCATCTCCATTTAAGCCTTCTAATGTTTACTGTAATATCAATAGCCTTTGTCTTGTTTCTAATTACATCGTTTTTCAGTCTATCAAATTCCTTCACGTTAAGCATGCTTCTCTCCATTGAGTGTTGGCAAGTTGCTAATTTGCTAGTCATCTCTTGAGTTAGGGTCCACGATTGACAGCCGTACGTGAGAACGGGTAATATACACGTATTAAATAGTCTACTTTTGAAGCATATATGTAGTTCTTTATCTTTCATAGCTTCTTTAAGTCCCCAGTATCTTTTCCAGCCATTGGTTATTCGTCTCGAAACTTCTTTTTGCTTGGATTCTTGTTGAGTTATGAGCTGTCCCAAATAAATATATTCATCAGTGTAGTTTATTTCCTTATGTTCTAGTTTTATTTTGCTCTTATTTCCATTTGTCATTAGTTTTGTTTTATCTGGATTTAGTCTTAAACCTACTTTATCACTTTCATTCGCAAGATCTCTTATCATTCTACATATATCATCTGAAGTTTTGGCAAATAGCACAATGTCATCAGCGAATCTCAAGTGCGTCAACATTGTCCCGTTAATATTAAGCCCGAGATGTTCCCAATTAAGTTTCCTAAAAATCTGTTCCAGTACTGCTGAAAATAATTTTGGTGACATAGGGTTGCCCTGTCTTACGCCTCTTCCTATTTTAAATGAAGTGCTCTTTTTTTCCAACTGAATTTTTGCTGTGCTATGACTGTAGACGTTTCTTATTAATCTTATATACTTATGCTCAATTCCTTGTTCTTTTAATGCCTTCCATATTTCTGCGTGAGTTAAAGAATCAAAAGCTTTACTATAGTCGATAAAAGCTATATAGTATGTGAGGTTATATTCCCTATACTTTTCTACAATTTGGCGTACTACGTGTATGTGGTCGATAACTGAATGACCTCTCCGAAATCCAGCCTGCTCTATTGGTTGGTGTTCCTCTAATGTTCCCTCTATTCGCTTTAATATTATTTTAGAAAATATCTTATATAGATTTGACATAAGGCTAATAGGACGATAGTTCCCTATATCATATTTATCGCCTTTTTTATATAAAAGAATGATGTTAGATTCTAACCACTGGTGCGGAATGATTTCTGTGTTTATGATATCGTTGAACATTTTTTTTAAGGCAGGTATACATACCTCTTTACTTTGCTTTAAGATTTCGTTATTTATTCCATCGGGTCCTGGTGCCTTGTCTACGCTCTGGGTTTTGATAGCTTTTTTTACTTCAGATGTGATGATTTTAGGGACGTTAGAATTTTTTTCCAGATCAACTACCTCGTTTATGGTGTTGCTTGTATACAGTTTCTTATAATATGTTGTAGCTATGCTAAGTATGTCTGTCCGACGACGATTCCATTTTCCTTTATCATTTTTTAATTTTACTATCCAATCTTTAGAATACTGTAGTTCCCTATACGCTTTTTTTATTCCACCAGTTTTCTCAATACACTTTTCAATAGTTTTGATTCTGTGCTGTCTCCGGTCCTTCCTTATGCTATTCTTTATTTCTTTGCTAATTTTTGTTATCTGTTTTCTTCTATCTGGTGTATCTCTTTCGTTGATCAAATGGTATCTCTCTGTTTAACGTATAAGACTAAGATAATGCTTTATAACACATTAGCTAATTGAATTATTTTATATGGACTTAGTAGTTATGGCAGAACTGACAAAACATACTTGATTCACATACATCGGTTACAAGTTAGAATATTAAAAAACCTTGTCCCTTTAAAAATCAAAGTGCAAGAGACTACTGAAGAAAACTTTCTCTTTAAATACTGCCAAGTTCTTTCCATTTATAATAAAATTAAATTTACAATATTAAAAGAAAATTATTTTGACTGGAAGTTTCAAAATAAAATTTCTCATAAAATTGGAACACGGAATATGACACAACATAAACTAGTTTCATTATCAGCTAATAACAAATACGGTCAGCGCACCAGGGCATACATGGTTCCTCACTTAATAAATAACTCGGACACTATAATACGAAGTAAAATTACTGAGGGGACTTTAAATCAACTATTACAGAAATATTATTTAAATTTATAATTTAGACGAATTATGGTACTCGAGACAAACTTTCGTGGTTTTTTGTAGTGCCTTATTATTGTAAAATTATATTTGTATGGATATTTGATAGTAATAAATAAAAGAAAAATGTAAGTACTATACACTTACTCGCATCATTCATATAAAATTTTAGTTTTTAAAACAAATATTAATAGAATACTAGAATCTAATACAAGAATTTGTAAAATAATATTAACTTAAAGTTTTGAAAAAATGCAAGGTGGAAATGGATGCACTATACAAAAAAAAACACTGTCACTTTTAAAATAGCCTTGTCGAATCCTTTCTAGCCAAAATAATAATAAAAAAGCTCTTTTTTAGAGTTCTGTATATCAAAACGAAAAAACGGAATCCTTAATGGATCACTTTGTTTTCCGTCTGTCAAGACCATTTATCTCTAGATTGTGTAGAGGTATCAAACTGAAATTAATTTCAAATCATTAATTTCAAATCATGGTCCTTTGTAGCACAGAAAAAAATAAGCTACTGAGTCAACGCAATCAAAAGATGCGAACGTTTATTCATCCTTATTATAGCATTTTGTATAAAGTGTTCTGTGGACCTACAATTATGAAATTTGGCAAGATGTGAGAACTTGCAGTACAAATTAAAAAAAATCGAAAAAGTGAAAATTTATATATATTTCAAAGAAAAAAATCATTACAAACTTATAATTTTAGTTGATTTCATACAAAATGAATACATACGGATGTAAGTTTGTCAACTTGTATGTTCTTTCCGTTGGCATACAATCATGAAATTAGTACGGAGTCCTTAATATGCGAATCCAACTCGCATTTGACCGGTTTTTTTATTCTTCATTAGTGTTTTAATTCATAAGTAAACAAAATTCAATTTAAATAATAACGTTAGAATTACTCCAAAGTATTAAATTTCCAGCCAATGCAATGTCGTTCAACAACTTGTTAACAATGTTAAGGCGTCTATAACTTTTCGATCGCTCTCTCGTATAATGAATATTGAATTCAACTACAATCTAATACGTTTAGTGCACTTTGTTACAATGATATTAACAGTTTTCCTTAAGTACCCTGCACATAGAGGGAACCTAGTATTAAGATACTCCGTTTTTCATTAAAACACTTCCGTTACACACTTTCGGCTGATTTCTTAAGGCATTGCGTTGATTGGCGGAACTCAATGTCACGCTTTAAGTAGGTTTTATTTTTTTAGATTATATTTTTCTCTACTTTTCGCGCAATGTTACGTACAGGCCTATAGATAAAGAAATTATCATATTTTGTTTCTGTTTGACTCAAAAAAAAAATTACGCAGAGGGATTCCAGTGTTAAGACACTCCGTCCCCCACTTTCCACTGAATTCTGGAGGCATTGGGCCTCTCGCTCTCTGCCTTGTTAATAGAGCTATAAAACATTTTACTGTTCAAGACGGTTGGACGGTCTGCAAGAGGCGAGGGCTCAAATATCGCTACGTTTATTTTTTTATACTTTTCCTAAATAAGTACTATCAGCTTTTATATGTATGTTGTTATGCATCAATTTTGGTGCATTTAGTATGAAAACCGCCGTGTAAATAAAACCTATAGGCTTCCCGTGGACCGACAGTTACACCGAAATTTGGCATAAAGTCACAACTAACAATACAAATAAAGGCAAAACAAAACCGAAAAGTTAAAAAATTTAAGTATTTCATTTCATAAAAAATGAGAGCATATGCCCGCAAATATAAGTTTGTAAATTTTTTATGAGTTGTACTTGTTGACTTACAATACTGAAATTATTATATGATATGAGTTCAAATTTAACTTTTCATATTTAACATATTGTTATTTTTCTGCAAGTTTTTTCTAAGCATAAAGTTCTCCATTATACATAGAGTCGATGGCAGCCATTATTACTACTGTCAAAATCTTGGTAAGTTATCAAATTAGCAAATCTCAGGATAGGTTGGTTTGCTTTGTAATTTACCTTGCACATTCATCAACTATGGATATAAATTTAGGAAGTCATTTCATATCAATTATCAAGTAGTATTCATTTTACGGCGGGAAGTGGGGAACGGGGAGTCTTAACTGTGCCTATCTTGCTATGTGCGGGATACAGCGTGAAGCTGATCACTTATTTTCAGTTAATTCATCAATAGACATATCCTGCAAACAATATGATTTATTCGAAAGAACAGAAGAAACGTACAGTAAAAAAAGTATCCTTAAACACATACTTGATGTCAGTCGTGGCGCAGGGACACAAAGTTTGCCTGTAAAATTGACTGGTTGTGGGTTCGATGTCCACTCGAGGAGATGAAATATTTATTTAAATTTATATTTCCATTTCTTCGTTGTGGTGTCGAGGCAAAGCGCAGCGTTTATATCCGCCACTCAACACGCAATGACTCCAGAATCCGGAAAGTGGGGAACGGAGTGTCTCAACAATAGGTCCCCTCTGCCTACCCTGCTGTGTGCGGGATACAGTGTGAAGGTGATTTATTTTATTTATTTATTTTAAACACATACTCGTACATATGAGGCCACTCGTGGCGCAGGGGCACAAGTGTGTGATTGTACACACAAGCAATTGCTGGTTGATTCCCATCCATGAAATGAAATTATTTAATGTTTTCATTTTCTCGCTCTATCAAAGGTCAGGTTCCTTCTGCCTACCCTGTATATAATAAATAATATTTGGAAAAACATCTATAATTCAGTTGTCATGTTATGACATGGTGCTCATGGTGGTGGACTGTCAAATGCACCTCTACAATGGTTTATGAACGATTGTAGAGGTGCATTTGGCAGTGGACAGCATTTGACTGGAAACGCGACGGTTGTGGGTTCTAATAATAAAAGTATATATTGGATATTTCTCCTTAGCGACCCGCTCGCTTGGTCGCCCGTTTGCACTACGCTATCATTTATTTACTAATGTGAATTAATATCATATTTTAATAACATTATCATTTTTAAGACAATATCAACACTTTGGAAACGAGAAATTTAGACGATTCAATAAAATAGCTATTTTATAACAATTTTTTTCGATCAAAATACTTTATATTGATATATTTTTCTATTTAGGAACCGCTTGATATAAAACAAGCGCTAAATGTTAAGAAAAGTTAAATCGGCTATGGCGTTTGTGAGAATGTGGGCTATGGCAGCGCGACGATGTTAATAAGACGAGACTTTATGTTCAACTCTTTTATTATATATTTAATTTGGTTATTTATACGCTACAAAACAATAGTGGAAAATAATTACACAATTGTATTTGTAGCGAATAAATTTAGGACGCTGATTTAGATGTTTACAAATGTTGTTTATGAACGATACTAAGTATTGTGCAATACCCCTACAATATCATAAACCCAAGGACAAAGGCACAAATGCGCCAAAAATAAAAAAATCCCTTGTTTTGAGTTCTATTACATTGAAATGACCCAATAATAGATTTTCTCGTATAACTTCCATGTACAGACAGCGATTAGTTACAATTTTCTTAGATGTTTCCCATTCCACGATGATTTTCATTTCCCCGCTCTGTTATATAAAATTGACTTCCGCCATTCAATCCCAATCTGACCAAAATTATCTTAAGGTTTTAAAAGTAGTTCATTTCTCCCACTCTACTTTGCAGGAAAAAACGGAAGAAGGCAATTTTTTTTTCCCGCACATAGCAGGGTAGGCAGAGGGAACCTAGTGTTAAGACACTCCGTTCCCCACTTTCTGCCGAATTCTGGAGGCATTGCGTTTTGAGTGGCAGAACTCAACGCCGCGCTTAACCTCGGCACCAGAGCGAAGAAAATGGAAATATAAATTTAAGTAAATATTTCATCTCCTCGAGTGGAGATCGAACCCACAACCAGTCGGTTTGCAGTCACACCTCCTGCCGCTGCGCCACGACCGGCCTCAATTTTTTTTTTTTTAATAAATTAAGACTCGGAACGAAAACCTCTTTTCTAGTAGTTACATTTGCCTTTTAACTAGACTAAGTACTTACATTTAAAGATAACTCGCCAATAGAAAACCTTTTTATACATTATTATAATATACAGTATGAATTACATTTTACTATATAAATATCCGAGTGGAATTGCTAAGAGTCAAATTACTTCGGTAAATATTCTGTGCCAGACAAAGCAAAAACAATATTAATAAACTTCTAAATAAATACCAAACTAATAAACTTAATTTAATAAATAGAAATAACTTACTAAATACGAACTCCTACAATTTCTATTTCTACTGACTTTTATTAAGCCCATATTATATTGAAATTTGATACTCTTGTTTTGTTTATTTTCTCTACGTTGATCCTTCTAAAGGTCAAAAGACAAATAGCTGTGGATAATTTCGCTTTAAATCAACACAATAAAGATAGATAGATAGAAGTCATATACATTTTTTTTCTATGGAAAAGGACATGGCAAGCGAGCGTTCGGGTCACTTGATGGTAAGTGACTACCGCCGCCCACGACCCCGTGCAACACCAGAGGAGCTACAGGTGCGTTGCCGGCCTTCAAGGTGGGTTGGGCGCCGGAGCCCGGCATTACCTGATCCTTTATAAAGCAAGTCAAATAAGTGAACGCAATAAAATATGATTTTTTTACCTTATATTGCCCCTTTAGATCAATTTTCACTCACGCCCATATCGTATATTAAAAAGAAAGCTTCGCGTCACAATATAACTCGGAAAAGATATCCGATAACAGAATAACCTTATACGGTAAAGTTCAGAAGTATTGGTTATTGGTTATTCTCAGCCTATTCTTAGATCGTCTATATATACGTAACGTATATTTTTATGCATTATATATTTGTATAACTTTTTACAATGTGAAACATGAGCGTGGAATTGCTGCAGTAAATGACGGTACCAGCCAAAGCAAAAAATATTAATTTATAACCTCTGAACACACCGAACTAAAACTATTAAAGTTAATTTAATACAAAATTGAGGCCAGTCGTGGCGCAGCGGTACGAGGTGTGACTGTAAAACCGACTGGTTGTGGGTTCGATCCCCACTCGAGGAGATGAAATATTTACTTAAATTTATTTTTCCATTTCTTCGCTCTGGTGTCGTGGTTGAGCGCGGCGTTGATTTCTGCCACTCAACACGCAATGCCTCCAGAATTCGACAGAAAGTGGGGAACGGAGTGTCTTAACACTAGGTTCCCTCTGCCTACCCGGCTGTGTGCGGGATACAGCGTGAAGCTGATTTATTTTATTTAATACAAAAATATCCAGATTTGCACCAGGTGGTTCACAAAAAAAAACTGACAAAAAACTAAGTTTAAATGTATTTATTTGATCAGAGCTTCATATACTTCCGTTTGATTCTATTTCTGTAGTTTTTAAATATTTTTTTTTTAAAAAAAGCTCAGTTGTGATTCTTTAGGTTTGCTATTTTCTTTTTGTTTTTTTTTTTATTATATACTTGTAGCATGTAAAGCTATGAGTGTAGAATAGATGTAGTCAAAATAATTTTCACTTGTGCTCCCTATCGTTGGTTCTTGAGAATTCTTGATATTAAATGCTTCTTGTTAGTCCTATTCGCCTGTTATCGTCGGCAAGGGTGTACCCTGCTGGAATCGAACCTAGACTTGGGCCAACCGGCTTAGGATAAGAATCGTGCTGGTGGGGTTTCCCAATTATTTCATTTACATTTTTTTCTGAGATGATAATGATGATGACAATGACGATGTATGTTTCATGATTTCGGTTTCTAAATCCACGTGTTAAACAAATATATTATAGTAGTTTGGAAGTAACAAACTTTAAGTTACATATTATTTCGTAACAACAAGCACTTGAATTACACTCCACGTGTAGTGTTAGTACCACCCACATACACCTTTAGCAATTTCATTAAAATCCTTTTAACTACACGCAGTTATAGCAATGTTACAGTGAATGTTAGTAATTTTTGTTTTATCTATATTATAAGATAGAGGCCAGTCGTGGCGCAGGGGGACAAAGTGTGACTGTAAAATCGACTGCTTGTGAGTTGGATCCCCACTCGAGAAAAAGAATTATTTACTTACATTTATATTTTCATTTCTTCGCTCTGGTGTCGAGGACAAGCGCCGCGTTGAGTTCCGCCACTAACTACGCAATGCCTCTAGAACTTGGCGGAAAGTGGGGAACGGAGTGTCTTAACACTAGGTTCCCTCTGCCTACCCTGCTGTGTGCGGGATACAGCGTGAAGCTGATTTATATTATAAGATATGATTTGTGTCCTTGTTATCTTCATAATTCTACGTAGTTGGTAGTGATATCCTTTAAAATCTATACTTATAATAAATCTGTAGAAAAGTCGTTTCTGTACATTGAAAATATTTAAAAAAAAATTAGCCAGGGTGTTAAAGGATAATTAACAGAATCAATTTCCAACATTTTTGGAATTTTTGTCTGTTTGTCTGTTTATGTGAACACGTATCACGTAAAAAGTACACAATAAATTTAAGCAACTTTTATACATAAAAATTACAAATAAATCAAGGTAGGTTTTAGTGTTTATTTCATTGTAATCGCTTTCTCTCTATCAAACAATATAAGTATTTAAGTTTTCAAGAAGTTAATATTTGGGATAGTAAAAATCGGTACCAGTAACGCTATCTATTGACAAAGATAGTAGGTACTAACGAATCTTGATACTCTCTTCCATACGCTATCACTAATTGTGATGGGATCTTAATAGATGGCGCTGTGCATAAAAGAAAATATAGTTTGGAAAGGTTACCGCTACACTTTATCAAAAAATAATGTACTTAAAGTTTTAAAGATATTTATATTTGAAAAAAAAAAGAAATTATTAAGAAATAAATTATTATATTGTTGAGTTATTATCTGCTTAACGTTAATTACGTCATGTAAGTGTAATCTATACTTATAATAAATTTAACATAAACATAGTAGTATTTTTCTCACAATGTTTGAATGGTACAATTGTTCATAGTACTAACTACAAAGTAAACTACATTGAATTGTTAGTGAAGATTACCTTCGTAACAGTCTAGCTTAATTCGTAATTATTTAACACAGTGATAAAGAATGACTTAATATTCAAAGAAATATTTTGAATAGGTTCTTCAGTCCGTTCGTTCGTTTATGTTATTAATATTTTTTTAAGAAACGTATAAAAAAATAACTTTTGGGAGCAAAAACGTGCTTTCTACGTATATTCTGTATATCAATTATATATTTAACTAATAATGTATGTTACTAATTTAAAAAATTTACAGGAGCTAGATAAGTTATTTTGCAAATAATATCGTGAGTACTTATCCAAATCAATTAATTATTAGTTAAGGCTGTTTGTAATATCTATATTTCATAAAAGAGTTATCATGTAATTCAAGCGGACAAAGCCGCGAATAAATAATAAAATTATCGTTGTAAAATAAAATACATTTTGTCAAGAACGACGCACGCACATATACACCTATCAAAGGGAAACCGCAGCATACGCCTCATTCCGAAATCGAGCCGTAGGTTTTGGCGGCAAAGTTCAAAGTTACTTATACGAAATATTGATATGATTAAACATCGTGAAATGAAAAAAAAACCTACGTCTACACTGTTGCTTAAATTCTTTAGGTATGGAATTAAAATATTTTACCTATATGCTATTTCCGTAAAAGGAGCGCTGACGCGCTTTTCTTCTGTTCTTTATTAAAGGCCAAAGTTGTGGCTGTAACGCGACTGGTGTGGGTCCGATCCCCACTTGGAGGATTGAATTATAATTTAATAATATTTTCATTTCGTTTAATAATATTTTAATTTCGCACATCAGTCACACATTATACGCAATATCTTAATACTTACATTACAACATAATCTCATAATCTTTACCCTGCTAAAGGCGGGATAAAGCGTGGATCTGGTTTTAACTTTGTGTGAACCGATTAAAATAAAGTCCAGTCCAGTTGAGGCTAGTCGTGGCGCAGCGGCACGAAGTGTGTCTGTAAAACCGAGTGGTTGTGGGTTCGATCCCTACTCGAGGAGATGAAATATTTACTTAAATTTATGTTTCCATTTCTTCGCTCTGGTGTCGAGCGAACGAGAACACGAAAGAACGAGAACACGCAATGCCTCCAGAATTCGGCAGAAAGTGGGGAACGGAGTGTCTTAATACTAGGGTTCCTCTGCCTAACATGCTGTGTGAGGGATACAGCGTGAAGCTGATTAAAATAAAACTAATATTAAATATTTAAGGGCAGTTTGGCAAAATGCAAACAAAAAAGGATTTTAATCGGTTAAGCCGTTTCTGAGATTATCGTGAACAAATTCACAGACAAACAGACAAACTGACCAAGTTCTATTACAATGTTAATTGTAATATCTTCCATGTACAGACACCGATGAGTTAGGATTTTATTGTAAGTATCGATAAGTTGTGTTTTTATTTCAAAAATTCAATTGAAGACTCTTATAGGTGCGAAAATGCGACCTAAAGTTTTAATAAATTTCTCATTAAAAATCTTCATTGCGTTGCAAACATACATTGTAGGTATATCAAAATACGAACATAATTCAGTGTGTTAATTAAATAATTTTGTGGTTTAAGCGGGCGAAGCCGCGAGCGGGTCGCTAGTATAGAATAAGAAAGAAAACCGGCTAAGTGCAAGTCGTACTAGTCCACCGATGCTTTCGTAACTATTTCAGGATTGGTCAAGTACAATTTATATAAAATTTACCAACTTAAGTTAATATTTATATTCTTACTCTCTACATTTCGTATTAAATTAACTACAAATGTTAAATAAAATATCACCTTGCGATTTTCAATATTTTTTTTTCACAAAATACCTTATTGTGATTTATTTATTAGAAATAGACAAGGTGTCGCGGACTTTTCTTTAGAACTAATAAAATAGAATATTTTTTTTATATAATGTACTTGCATATATTTAGGTAATTAACTATTTTTGTAGCGTGTGCCCTTGAAGCAATTATTATTTATTACGTTATAAATAACGTAATAGCAACGTAGTAATAACCCTTAAAAGGGTAACTAAGACATACACCGTAATGTTATATGGCCTTCTGAGGAATGTATCTTTCATACAAAACCAAAAAAAAAGAAATCCGACCATTAGATTTGGAGATCTTAGCGTTTAAGTAAACAAACAAACATACAAACAAATTTTTCCGTTTTATTATATTAGTAAAGATTGATGTACATATAGATAGATATATTATAAAAGATAAGAGCTGGTATTAATTAGCTGTTGATTAAAAACATCTAAATCGTTTGTGTTTAGAACTTAGATGAATATGGAATGAACAAGTTATCAAAGTTTACAGCTTATCAAGGCTTCAGAGGAAGATTATTAAAGTTAGCTACCTCAAGTCAATTTACTTTATAATACTTGCCATACCATACTCTATCTATTAACCGTGAAGGCAGTTGTATAACAAAGTAGTTTTTACTAAGTTTATACAGGATAGAAGCGCCTACGCTCCTTTTACAGGAGCAGCATATAGGGTAAAATATTTCAAACCCATATCTAAAGAAATTTGAGGCCAAATACTTATTTAGAAAACGTATAAAAAATGTCTAAAAAAAAAATTGAGGCCAGTCGTGGCGGAGGCAGGCAGGTACGCGACGGTTGTGGGTTCGATCTCAACTCGAGAAAATTAAATATTTATTTAATACTAGGTTCCCTCTGCCTACCTTTCTGTTTGCGGGGTACAACGTGAAGCTGATTTAATTCTATCTAAAGAAATAGATCAAGATACCTCAACAGCTTAGACGTAGGATTTTTTTTCATTTCACGATGTTTATCCATACCTGTATTTCGTGTGATGCAGTTACGCATAGATACCAATAACGTAAACACATACTACCGACCTGCCACTTTTCATTCACAAAGAACATTCACAATAAAAACCACAAAATAAAAATCACTTGTTTTTGTGGTGATGTCAAAAACAGTCTGTATAGGTACAAAATGACATTATCCATTAAGGCCGTCGTGCCCTGGTGGCATAAAGGTGTGACTGTAAACACGACGCTTGTGGGTTCGATTTCCATTTGGGAAGGATGAAATGTTTAAATGAGGATACTCATTTGCTCACTTTGGTAAGAAGGCAAAGCGCGACACGCAATTCACGCAAAACCAATTTTAAAACGTTCGTAAATGCTCGTGTCTTTTGATTTCATTGACTTTTTTCTGTGATCTAAGGGACCGTAGAACTAAATATTTAATATTAATTTCAAATTGATACATCCACGCGATTTCGAGATAAATGCTCTTGACATGCAGATAGACGGACAACAAAGTTATCCTATGAGGGGTCTATTTATTTTGAGGTACGGAACCCCAAAAAATCATATAGGTACCCTTTTATTCAGGGTAGTAAAAGTGTTTTGAAAGGAATAGTATTAGCTTTAACTAAGTTATAAAAGATAATATTTCGTTTTCGATCTCAAAACTCATTGATCAGAATCAATCTGATCGACTCGCCGGCGGCTGTTGAGTTTATTACTTAAGTGTTATTTAGAATTGGAAACTTTATTCTTAGGTTAGGTTGTATAAAATAAATTTTGCACTAGGATAAGGGCATGACCGCTATGGTGGAAGAGGTGACCGCTGCGTTCCTATCTTTCAAAGTCATCTTTAGATTATATTCCACAATGCGTTTTGTCGTTACCTCTTTCGCGTTCCGAATTAACATTTTGACCGCGTCATCTTTACCTTCACTATAGTATATGCAGGTGTCGGTGTGCCGAGATATTGCTACGACGGCGTGTGAAACGCTATCATGCAGCTGTAGCCTAATAGATTTAGTGTTAACCACTATAACGGTCGCGCTGGTCAGACCCTGAGACTCGTGAATTGTCAGCACCTTCGAACCTGTTTCTCCTTCCCATCCCTGCGCGATCAGAGATTCTTTCTCCTCCTGCGTAAATGTGAGAAACAGTGTGTATTTTAGATCTCCCGGTACTGGTGTCATTTTGATATTCATAGAAAGGGACCGCACTACCCTCTTAGACGAGTATATACCAGGATATATCTCTCGCAGGGCGTAGGCGACGTCCATGGGACTTCTGTGAGTACACACTAAGTTTTGGTTCATGAAAAGTTGTGGCGGTTTACGGTAAATCATTTCGAAAAGATTATCTCGGTCTATATAGGGTAGCTGATTTACATCTCCAATTAAATGAATCTCCTCGGCTCCGGAGATTCTGCCTGCCATCACTATCGCTCCAAAGTGGTTCATTAAAGCTTCGTCGACTATCAAGCGGTTACACTTGTATGATTCTCGTCGTGCTCCGTTTACCAGCATTGAAGACAAAGTGCGGATTTTATTTTTAACCAAGTTCCCTATACGTTAAGAGAGCCTCTCTCGAAGTTCGTTAGCTGCTTCCGTCGTACTTGTTACGACTGTATCCCTAGCAATGTCAAATTGTTTTACTATCCACGTTGTTTTACCACACCCGGGAACACCGTTTACCCACATCATCTTGGGCACCTTCCGCGTAAAAAATGCTGTAGATTCCAGAGTGTTATCGAGGCGTAGAGCCATTTCCAGCATTCTTTCCTCCAGCATAATCCTGGTACATTTTGCAGTAACCACCATGGGATCATTGGCAGGCCTTCTGCCTCTTTAAGTTTTACTCCCAAAATTGAGTATCCACCTTGAAAAGCAAGTATAATTTCCTTGCACGTTCTTAACTTGACTTGTTTGGTAGCTTTCAGAACTGCAAGGAATTCCAGCATGGCGTTCTTGTAGTGGTCCTCGTGCTCTCGAATTGGTAAGAAGTCTGGTTGAACAATATCCATTGCCGCCTTCGTAGGTTTTGGCCGGGATGTTATCGCTCGAACTTCTGTCGATTTCCTTGTGAACTCCTCCAGTGCTACCGCCTGTCTGTCATCCGCACAAAGTTTCCTTCTGCCAAATACGTTTCCTAGAATTGCACTAAAGCCTCTGCATATGGCCTTCGCAGCTGAGTGTTTTGTCTCTGGACTTTTGGTTTTGTCTTCTGCGGTCAATCGTTGAAGGCGTTCTGAGCCACTTTCGGTGGTTAAAAGGGGTGTTTGAGGATGATACCAGTACCATTCACCAGACTAGCCAGACCAGGTGAAATTGCGATGTATTTGTGATTTCTAGGCTTGCAGAAGCTTATGCCCAACCTCTCAGTGTTTTCATGTTAAATTTATGTTAAAAGGTTTTGATTTTATTTATTTCCTGGACTAAATGCTTACCTGCTGCTATGCTGTATATGAAAGTTACATGTTACATGGCAAAGTTAAATGAAATTATCTTTTTTCTCATTTTAAACAAGTGTCGGCACCACGGTCCCACACGTGGTTAGTCATTTTATAGATTTTATTAGAATTATCCATATTTCCTAATGGATTTCATGTATCATTTGTTTATTGTGAATTAGTATGTGGCACATACTTATTAATATCCGTTAAAATCCACTTAATATCTATCAAATCTAAATCCGGTGTAGGTATTACATGAATTCCCAAATACTAATGTGACACCTATATTTTTTTGGTAATTTTAATAGCTTCACTTACGTAAATGAGAAATAACTGAAACATTAGAAAGAGGCGAAATTTGATTAAGAAGATCTTTAAAATGTAATTTTGGTTCCTCAAATAGTGACTAGATAGAAACCGAAAGTACCTCCAAATTGTTAAATTATGCCGTTATGTTTATGCCGTGTGATCCCGGCCTAGAATAGGATCATCCTGGTACTGGTGGTGTCGTAAGAGGCGACTAAAGTATGTGTGGTAGAGTCACGTCGCCAACAATGGTAACACGTATGGGCAGACTCGACCGAATTATTACCACCCCCGGCATTTAAAACCGGCGTGAAGTAGTGACTTTATGCCACTGCGTTTCGCATCAGGTAATGCCGGGCTCCGGAGCCCAAACCACCTTACAGGCAGGCAACGCACCTGCAGCTCCTCTGGTGTTGCACAGGGTCGTGGGCGGCGGTGATCACTTACCATCAGGTGACCCGAACGCTCGTTTGCCTTGTCTTTTCCATAAAAAAAAAAAATTAAAATATAGTAAAAAGTTAAAAATATGGGGGTATATAATGGGGGTCCAAGATGGAAGGCTTGCTCGCAGTGACCCCTGCCAGCCCTTACGAGGGCTGCAACGTTCCATCCGCCACGTGCACCTCGAGAGAGCGCACTGATAGGGCGTCCCCCCAAGGCGACGCGCACCAGTGCGTCCCCGCTGGTGTGTCAAGTGGCGACGAATGCGGCGTTGGGGACCGCCACCCAACACGCCATGTCCGGAACGGCGGGAGGTGGAGGACGGAGCTACAAATAGCTACGTGGAATGTAAGAGGAGGGATGGAAGAAAAGATGAATGAATTATTAGATGTGATGGATGATAGAGATTTGGATGTCGTTTGTGTGACAGAGACCAAGCGAAAGGGCAATGACACGACCGATTTGCCGGGCAGTCGGGTCGCTTTCTGGGCCGGCGTACCAGAGAGCGAGCGGGGCTGTCAAGGTGTAGGTGTGTTATTGTCCTCTCGATTGGTTAGTGCAGCGGTTGTGTACAAGGCGATCAACCCGAGACTGCTTTGGGTTCGCTTCAAGCTGGGGTTAACAAGAGTATTCTTGTTAGTGGCGTATGCGCCAGTATCCTCAGCTCTATTAAGCGAACTCGAGGAGTTTTGGGAGAGTGTCAGGGATGTTCTAGGTAGCGTTAGAGGGAATGAAATATTAATAATATGTGGCGATTTGAACGGATGGGTCGGAACTGCGCGAAGCGGTTACGAGGGAGTGTTAGGTCAGTATGGTGACAAGAGAATAAATGAGGCTGGAAAGCTTATATTGGAAATTTGCAAGGAAGGGAATTTGTTTGTGGCAAACACTATGTTTGACCACAAACAAATTCACATGTATACATGGGAGCGAACTGAAGGGAAAAGTATGATTGATTTATTCCTAGTGGATCAGCGTATTCGAAGCCAAGTCATGGACACACGAGTGTTTAGGGGTTCTGATCTGGGAACAGACCACTATCTAGTCGTTGCTAGAATAAGGGGTCTGTTCGCGGGTTGGCGCAACTACACGAGGTGTCCAGACTTGGAGTCGAATTACCGCATAAGAAGCTGGAAGCTTCAAGATCCACCGACTAGAAAGGAATATCAAGAAAGAGTTTCCAAAAAGCTAGACAGCAGTGAATCTGGAAATGGAAATATTGAAGTATGCTGGCAGAACCTTAGGGATTGTATGAAGGAAGCAGCGATAGAGGTATGTGGTAAAGGTAAAAGGGGCTTTAGCAAAAAGCGTGATGAATGGTGGGATGATGAAGTGCAAGATGCAGTAGAAAGAAAGAAGAAGGCATGGCAGGACTATAAAGCCTCTGGTAAAGATAAAAGTATGAGAGAGATAAAAAAGAAAGAGTATAAGCTGCAAAAGCACCAGACGAAAGTACTGATCAAGATGAAGCGTGAAAAGGCAGAGAATGAAAGAGATGAAAGGTTAACGAACAACTTCAAGGAAAATACGAAGCTTTTCTGGAGAGAAGTTAGTGTTTCTCGAGGTTGCTCGTTAGCCTGTAGAATGAAAGGGGTGCTTTCGAAGGACGGTGAAATTCTAACAGAACAACCACACGTTTTGCAGCGATGGGCGGAATTTTACAAGGAGATGTATGAATGTGATGACGCCTCAGTCTCAAGTAGCAGCGAAACGCTGAGTCTTGATGTAGCTGATGGCGAAATCAGTGTAAAAGAAATTGAGAGTGCAATACGAAGTCTGAAATGTGGTAAGTCAGCGGGAGCAGATGGAGTTACTGCCGAGATGATCAAATATGGTGGGCCACGCGTCTTGGACTTGTTCTGGTTTTTGTGCAATTTGTGCTGGAAATCAGGGGAGGTCCCAGACGATTGGCGAGGTGCGGTCATCGTGCCTTTGTATAAAGGCAAAGGTTCACAGATAGACTGCGCAAGCCATAGGGCTATCAGTTTGATTAGCTTAGGTAGTAAAGTTTATGCTAAAGTTTTAGCGAGAAGAATGCAGGAGAGATCTGAAAGGTTGTTGTGGGAGGCCCAAGGGGGCTTTAGACCTGGAAGAGAGTGTATGGATCAGATCTTTTCCCTCCGCATGGTCACGGAAAAATTTTTGGCCGTTAACCAAAAAGTTTTCTGTGCTTTTGTGGACTTGGAAAAGGCGTTTGACAGAGTTGTTAGAGCGAAATTATGGGAGATACTACCCCGGTACAATGTGAGCGGACCCTTGCTGCAGGCTGTAAAGTCTCTTTACAGAGATCACTCAGCCTGCGTGCGAGTAGGAGCTGGCATGTCGCCCTGGTTTGACATCCGATCGGGTGTTAAACAAGGTTGCGCCATGTCAGCTTGGTTGTTCAATTTGTATTTGGATAGCTGTCTCCAAGGAGTGAAACAAAGTAATATGGGAGTGAAAGTAGGTGACCTGAATGTGAATTGCCTGCTGTACGCAGATGATGCAGTGCTTATTGCATCATCAGAATGCGAGTTGCAGGCATTGGTCACCACTCTGAAAGAAGGGTGTGAATATAATGGTCTAAGCCTCAATGTAAATAAGACAAAGGTTCTGATTTTTGAAAGAGATGAAGAAAGGACGGAATGCAAGATCAGTGTAAATAGTATGATATTAGAACAAGTGAATGAAGTGGTATACTTGGGAAGTATGTTCAGTAGAGATGGAAGATACGAGATGGATGTGGAAAGGCGTATTGCTGCCGGTAACAAGGTTAACGGAGCCTTAGCTGCATTGATGAGACGGCGAAACGTCAGCACAGCTGCGCGTTTGGCCGTACACAATGCAGTTTTGGTACCGACTCTGTTATACGGCAGCGAAACGTGGGTATTACAGAAGAAGAATGAAAGAAAGATGAATGCTGTGGAGATGCGATCTCTTCGTAGGATATGCGGAGTCAGCTTA